>JABUQX010000852.1:37500-86976 GCA_015478945.1 Trachelipus rathkii
TACAATTAAAGATTAACTCAAGTGTAGCATTAGGGCTTTATAAAGTAACTTCAAAAATTTCAATTCATTGAGCAGGTAGGTAAAGGGTTGGATGAATATGATTGTGATCTATGAAAGCCCACTTCTATTGGTTGAAGATAAGCGAGCACTGTTTTCTAAGGAGATATTATTTCTCCAAAATCCTAAAAAAAAGGATGAAATTGCCCGGCTGGTTCGCAATCAATTTCACTTATTCATAGATGATAAGAAACGGCCTACTCCGATCAAAGGAGACTGCAGACACTTTATTAATGATGATGTGATAAATCAAATTTTTTCTTGGCAAGGATCATCAATGCTCCTCACTGAAATTAATATATAAGAGACTTTCATTCAGAGATGCAACACTTGGGTGTTCAAACCACTATCATTTTCATTCAAAGCTCATGGCTTCTGGATTACCAAGGCCAGGAGGCTGTAAAAAATGTTTTGTCAGACTGTATAGTATGCAAAAAATTTAAGCAGTATACCTTTATAATATCCAAAAATGACTAATTTCCTCATCAGATAGAGTTAATTTTGTGGCGTCCTTTTGAAGCTACTGGCGTTGGACTTTACAGGCATCTCGTTGTAAAGATTAATGATAAGGAATTTCAAAAAATGTATTGTATTTTACCTGCTTAATTCAGAAGCTATTCATGTTGATGTTCTTCCAGATATGTCCACTGAATACATTTTTTAACTTTCATTCACGTTCAGCAAATATATAGGCATACCGTCCAATTTGACTCAGATAATGCAGGAATTTCAAACAAGTGGAAAATACTGTTTAGAGGCTTTTGTCTTCAAATATGTTCTCCGAACATATGCGTATCAATAACAACATTACAAGATTCCAATCTATTCCAGTTGGGTGGATCAGTTTGGGAGAGAAATGATACGACAGTTAAGGATGTCTCTATAAACTATAGGTATAAGCAACCTTTAACCATAACTTTCAACTGTTAACAGTATTCAAATATTACAAATGTTATCAATTCAAGACTTTACATATAGGTCATCAGATAATGATTTGGAAGTTATTGCTCAAATTCCTTTTTTGAAGCCTATGGGCATTCAAACCTAAATATCAATGAAGTTTTCCACCCCATCATGGATAAAACTTCCTCCTCAGCAACAAGACTTAACATAACTCTAACTGCTCAGGTAGAGTTTTGGAGACTTTCAGGAAATTATGGTATGAGTCTTATCTATTAAATTTGCGTCAGATAAGTGGAAATCCCTATCAGTCAGAGTGGACCAGACAAATTAAGCGTTGGACGATATAGTTTGATACCCAACCTAAGTAAGCTAGACTCTTCTGCTTTGGGTAGAGTTCTGAAGTATTGTTGGTGATGACGATAAGATGAGGAGTGTGTTATATAAAAAGGGAGATGACAAACTGTCAGTATTCTATTTGTCATCTCTACACCATGTGGAGTTATCCTATTACCCACTCATGTCTCCTGTGAGAAAGCTGATCTGAAGCAGCAGTGTATCTCTCCAATTCAGGATGGTCAAACCCAATGAAAATAAGAATCAAGTTGATCCTCAAATTCAATTCAGTTATTCAATTGAGTATAGTGTGATACTGCTATTGTAGATGTACAAACTTCAACTTCAGGTATAATGAATTCACCTCAACTTGACTCTCAACGGAATCAAAATTCTCAGATCAATTCAGTCAAAGAAAGACCTGTTAGCAGGCTGCTGTAAGTGTCAGAATTCTTCGGGCAGGAATTTATCTGATTGTGTAAAAAATTGTAATTCTTTAATTGGGCAATGTTTTCATTGCAATCTCTCAGTGGGTAGATATAAAAAGCTATATATATTCACATATATATCATTCTATTTTGCCTTGTTTTGTTAGTTTATTTTAGGATATAATAACTATTATATACTCTTTCGCTTTATGTCGTTTTATTTTTATTTATTTTTGTACTTTTATTAGGAGGTATGATATATAATGTCATAAGATCTTATAATTTTGTTAGTGAATTTGGTACTTTGCCAAATGACTGGTATAATTACAAAAGATTCCCTAAACGCGAAAAATCACTATATAACTTCTAATTCAAAAGCGGTACTGTTTAGTCGTGTTTGTGTAATAAAGTTAAAATTCAAATGTAAAGAGGGTATAGAGGTAAATTTCTTTCATTTTCTTTTCGAAATATTTTCACTATCAACCTATCTCTATTCTCTTTCACCTTCTCACCAATCAGATTATTCCTTACTAAGATTTTAGTGTTAGAATACTAAACCCATAAGGCAGAGTTTTCTATGGACTATATATAAAATCTTATTAAAGAGCAAAAAAATCTTTGAAAACAACAAATTCAAGGTATATGGCTAGTATTTAGATCACAATTGTACTTATTATTTCACCTTTTAAACCGTTATAGGTTCAGCCGACATGAGGGACAGAAGAGGGGGACGAAGTCCCCCCGTCGTCCCCGGTAGACCGAGAAACCGACTTTATCCATCGTTCTTGTTTACAAGTGGGTATTCCTTGGCTTTAAAAAAAATAAATTCAACATTTGCACCTTTGCCTGCTCACTCGGAGTAAGCGGCATCTTCGATTTCCTAAATTATTTTTCACATTTGTTAAGCAATTTTAATTTTTTAAAAGCGTTATTTTTTTGTATTTTTTTAATTTCCGTGTTATTGCTCCTTACCTGTTGAAGAAAATGATGGTTTTTTATGTGTAGCTTTTATAGTTAGTTTTCTAGTTACATGCTGAACTCTTGGATGCTGAATAAATATCACACACATTATACTGATATTATATATTATAATGATATAATATATATAATATTAATATATATATATATTTATATTAATATAATACTATATTTATATATATATATATATATATAATTAATATGTAGACTACATTATTTCTCACAATTAATCCTGAGTAGTATATTCATAAAACCTGGTTAAAGATAATCAATCACTTAAATTTCCATCTATTTCTATCGCATGCTCTAGTATATACGAGTGCGCCATTCTTACTCCATACTCTTGCGTACTCTGATTATTATTGGCCACGTTGAAATTATGTGCAGGTTTGAGCTACACTCTACGTTATCTACTTGGATTTTCTTTCCTCACGCTGTCCAAGTTCAATAAGTTAGAGATATTTGTCTCCGATAGAATAGACTTTAAGCCTGGGCTCTGCATATTTGCTAGATGTCTACTATGTATAATGTTACTTGCCAGTTTTTTCCTTCCGCAACTACAGAGAGGTGAGCTAGAAAGGGTGGGTGTCTCAGATCGTGCAGGGTGCATGATGAGGTTTGTAACATGTAAAAAATCGGATACTATAACAAAAGACCGGGGGCACCGCATAAGTTAATCTAACTGCTACCAATTAAAATTTTATCTGCATAATAAATCCCACTGAATCTATGAGGGTATTCGTGGCTATATTTTGATTCGCAGTCGGTAGCGTTGATGTTGTACGAGAACACTCTTAGAGTCGAGACCTTTGCCTTATAAGGGGTACTACAGTGACTACTATTAGTCTCTACGCATTGGCACATTGGTGGAGAGATCCATATTTAGTTTCAAGAGAAGTTCACCTACCAACTAGTCTGCCTCTAAAGGCCTTTAGGTGGGTAAATGGTTTTTGACAAGAGTTTCAGATATTGATGGCTCTGTCATTATTGTTTATTTATTAGTTGGGTACTTTCCAGTATTATTATACTTCCATTTCTGTATTAATTTGGGCCTCCTACAGCTCGTTTTTTAGTGAGTATTAATATTTTACGTAAATTAGTCGTTCGGTCCATTACTGGGAGATCATGTTTGGCAATCCTCAAATACCGTTTTTCGTGAGTGTAAAGCAGGAAGATTGGCACATGAGATAGGGCCTGTATGTGATCGTGTGCTTACTTTCGCCTTTTGGTACTCAGTTAATGAATTCATAAGTATCAATTTTTATCTCAACATGCTTCTGTTAATAGTGTGATGGAGATACTCGGTAGCGATAGCGGAGGTAAGGGTGGGTGGTCAAAATACACTCGTTATCTGCAAAGTACATATACTGATCTTAGGGGGTCAAGAATCGTTAATGTTGTGCAATAAGTGTCTCCTCAGTATGTGACACATAACGCTAAATTTAACGTCGTTAAATATCAATTAATGGATTCTTTATAACTACAATAACACTATAGATGTTTGAGATATTGAAATGTAATTAATCGTCAAGTATTCTTTTCTCATTATACACAAATAATATATGGGACATCCTTCTTCTCTTCGGCTTCTTCTGTAATGGGCGTGGTGTGAGTCGTGTTGCTGAGTAGCTTTGCGCGGGCAGCAGCCAATATCACTCATGGATTATATAGTGCCTACGTTATATCCGATCGTAATGACTGAGGAAATTTGAATAATAGTAATGTCTGCTTGGAATAGTTAAGATAGATATTCTTTCATTGGTAACTTTCTTTCTTTTTCTCGTCGTAGTGACTCGAGTATGATGTTCACAATACACTTTAGCTAAATACGTCATATATAGCTAAGGTAGTCGGTAATTCTAGTAATTACCATAATGCAATGGTGTAAAAATACATTATATAAGTGTATATATATATATTATATATATATATAATGATGGTATTATTTTTACAAAATACAAATTTTGAGTTGTTATCTGGTAATTTAATTTAATATGGGCTCAACATTAATAAACTATATCCAAATAATAGGAAGCAAATCTAAAGCCATGTCTTTTATTAATCCGTGAGTGGGTATAGTTTTTCATGAGGTGTTGACAAATACGGTAGACACACGTCCTACACTCGTTATAGTGTGCACAAAGCTGTGTTTGAACTAGAGTCGGAGACGCACAGTGGATAGATAGAATAACGGTATATGATCCATGCTTTGTGAAACAGTAAACATAAGCAATTACTTAACAGGGTTTCTTTTCTTATATGAGTCTTTAGTCTGAGAATAAGACATGAGAGTATAGAGTATGGATAGCAAAAATAACTCATTATATTGTGACGACGTCATACTTGACTATGTGAGGTTACACAAAGGAATAAGAGGTTATCATCCTCAACGATGGCAATAGAGCTTCAGTAACCTAAATACATTTTAGTCAGTTAAAATATTTTCATTTGGTAAATTTTCATTTAGCTTTTGAGCGTGGTGCCAAATATATAAGGATTCGCAAAGAATGGAGGTGCAGGTTCTACGGGAATTTTTAAACAAATATACCAAAATTATGATTATCCAATAGAGTATTTGAAATGTATGTAATTTAATTAGATATCCTGTATGAAGGAGATTTTGTCTCGAAATTTAAATTGAGAATTGAAAAGACATTTTATACATTGATCTGCGCAGGAATAGTGCTCCCGGGGAGTTCTTTGTTGGGTGTATTGGCTAATTTACAAGCTGATAATGCCACAGCCAGTTCTAACTCTGAGTAATTTACGCGCCCCTTTACTTAGTTCAGCAATGCGAGTTTTTTTTAGGGAAGTAGACTGAGCGAGTAGTAACGGTATTTCCTATGTAGTGGATGGTACAAATGCACAGGGCCTTCTCGAGCGACAGTAAAGTATTGCACTTGTATCTTCGGTAGTATTTTTATTGGGTCTCGGTCCGGGCGAGGGCGGTTGGATTTGGGGTCACAAAACACACAATATAATGGGGTGACAACGTGCGAATGTTCTTAGCTATGTTGGATACCTAGGAATCGTATCAGTTTGTGGATAATGAATACAAAATTTTTATAGGCGAATGTTTTTTTTTATATATTATTTAGATTATAAGTTGCTCAAAGTTTTCTGATAGTTGATGCAACACTTTGTGTAAAGTTTATATGAGTTAATATTGTAGATATTATATTTAATAATATTCCTTGCAAAATATTTAGAAAATTTTCTTCACTTATAACATCTAATATTCATTTCACTATTAAATATATATATCAAATCACCATAAAATATGAGTATAATTGTATCATTACTAATATACAGAAATTCTCTTTATTGGTTATATGATTAATTTAGTGCAGTATGTTATTTGTTATATTAATTTTTATAACTAGTAAAAGTTGTTTATCATAGATTAATATATTTATTATAGGTCAATGTAATTAACTAATCGCTTGGTTGTTAACTCCCAACTCTCAACTCCTCTTTTCTTCAACGCAAGAAATAGGGAGTCGGTTGCTGTAAAGGATTGAGATTCCCGAAAATGTATACAAATAGGGTCACGTAGAAAGAGATATTAAGTATATGTGAACCAGAATGAAGAGTTCGTTGTATAGGCATAACTATCGCAAAAGCAACCCGCTTTTAACTAAAGTAAATTAAGCCTTTTATAACACCATGCCGGGGAATACCAATTTAATATGAATTGAAGTATTAATAAGAGTATGTCTTCAAAATCGCCATAGTCGGAGATAAAGTTCTGCGTTAAACCCTCTTTATAAACGGAATTTGTTTTGAACATGAGGTACTCAGTTGGTGTGTACACGGTGGGATACTCACATTAATTGGTTTTAATTACAATCAAATGAGGATTGCCAAGAAGTTGTAATCTGTTTTACTGCGTGTCATTCAACCTGTGATCCCATGTGGAACCTTCAATCAATATACTCTGTGCGTCTCGCTTATCAGAACTTGATCACCTAGCCATCTCTTCTGCTTACTATAATTACATTATCGAATTATCGTTTGTTTTGTATTTTTAATTCATACCAGTAAGACTCTGCAAAACAGTCAGTACAATTTTACATATTACTCCTTGCAGTATCATATAGCCTTACGGGAACATCAAACTCCACGTTTTTTCTCTTATATATTCGGCTCTCTCCGGGCATTCATTAGCCAGCTTGGGTCGGCTTATCCCACAAATAAGATTCAAAATAGCACATGAAAATGTTACTTTAGAGTACGCATTCAGCGCACCCCCCCAAAGGACTACCCATTGAAACACCATCAACTTGCTTATAAAATCTTCCGTCTCTACATATATAAAAAATACGGTGATAATCATTTTCTCATTTTTGTAGCTAACCCAACTTTGTTTTACCATACCATGGAACCTATATAACATCTCTCAATAATAAATACTTTGAATATCTTATATTTCCTCTCGTTACCGTATTGTCTTCGCATTAATTATATTCATTAAATTTCATCTTTCTAAATAATAATATTATTATAAGGCAAGTTATTTACGACTTTGTAGAAAGTATTTGTTATTGTCACTAACGTTAGCCATTTAAATAAGAGACATTTCGGACATCATTTCTTTAATAAACTCATTATTATTAATTATGCCAATACATAATGATCACTACCACTGTTTAATTGGAGCTAGATAGATATCATAGTTTTGAGGATTATTGTATATATATAATATAATATTAATATACACTAGATACAAAAGATTATAATTCACTTTATTTATTATATGATTATTATAAGTTCATTATAATTATGGTGTTGCTTATTAGGTGTAGTGTTATCTAATTATGGGGCCATTATACGTTCTAATGAGTTATACAGATTTTCTTTCAAAAACTGATGATCTAATTAAATGATATGGGGTGCTATTGGTGCTGAGGTTGCAATGCATTATTTTTTGCCGGAGAATTTAAACCGGTTTTTCTTATAGAATTGCCTCTATGGAGAATAGAGTGACCTGGCTTCTTGTTTGACTTGGTTTTTGGGTGGGAAATATCTAATATATCCAGACACAAAGATTAGGGAATTTTGTAATCGTAATGATTGACAAGTTGATAATAGTCAATTCATATAAACACCACCAATAGTTATATATAAATCTGCCAGTTGGATTTATTTTAGAAGATAAGAAAGATATAAATCAATATGTGTTTATCTCTTCCCTAAAAAATTTTAGAATAGTAAAGCAATTGATCACTATTAATTGGAAAAATGGAGAGGAGCCACTATAAAGGATTATCATATATATCGCAAATCAGATTTTATCCTATCAAGGCCGAAACAACCAACAATTCACAGGTATTAACACACTAAATTCAATTTCGGACCTGGTGTCAGAATAACACGGTCGGAGATGCGTTCATTATAATGAAATTAGTGAACATTACATATAACAACACGAAAGTGTGTCTATCGGGGAATGTGCAACGATGCCATCAAATAAGATTTCTCATATAACTATCTCATATAGGTGGCTTGCCAACTAGCTTCTTGTAATAATCGATATGAATTTTAGGACTTCCTAAAAGACAAGTAATACTAATTTTCTAAAGAATGGATTCCCAGGTTTTTATTAATGCTATTTGACAAATATTATATATTATTTACAGAAAACAACTTTCTGTTAATTCAAAATATATTAACATCATAATATTGATATATTTAATTCTTATATATGCTCACTACTATTAATATATAATAACAAAGTACTAATAATCACAAAAGAAATTATATATCATTTAGTATGAATATGTAATTAAATAAATTATTTACCCTTTTTTCTTTTGAGTCAAGGGTGTAACAGGACCAAAACTACATGGGCCTCACGAGAAGAAAGCGGCACATATGTGCTGAAAATAGAATCAACATCCTGTATAGGGGATAGGGGAACGCAGAATTAAGAAATGCTCCATAGTACATAAATATTACCGCCCAGTTTTCGAACTTTCACATGTCACAATTAAGGAGGAATTTTTGGATGCGAAATGAGACATAAATATGTTGGAAATTAAGTTCTCATCACGCAAGTAATATAACGATAAACTAATATAGTCTATTAACTCTCTCTCCATTTGGTGTACATTCATTAGAATTGAGTATTACTCAAAATAGAATACATAGATGCGATGGAACAAGTGAATAATTTTTATTGACACACGACGCTGTTACAACTTTTACTGGAGAAGATACATAGACTACAAGTATGTAGTTTACTTCTATTCGCACTTTGAAAAACTGGTAGAGGAGTAAGAAGGTATCTCTATAGAACTTGGTATATTCTGCACCATACCACACGCACTATAATTTCGGCCACTTTAGCGAATTCATTTATTTTCCACGATATGGCTCGGTTCTTCTAAGTAGAAAATGTCTATCCACTAAGAGTATAAGGGAGGAATTCAAATTTCAATATTTTGGATTTTGAAAGAGAGCCTGAACTCCATTCTTTGGAATCCTTATATACTTTGGCAGCACGCTCCAAGCTAATGAAAATTTACAATTGAAAATATTTTTAATACTGAAGTAGGTTTTTGGTCACTTAGTGTACTTTTTCTCATATATTGGGCAATTATGTAATTTAATAACATGTCCATACAGTGTTCGAATTAGTGTATTTTCCTTATGATGATAAACATATCATTTGATGATTATGTATGAATCAGAGATTGTTAGTTAAGTATGGTGGATAGTTGGTAAAGTTGCTTAAATATAAGCTAATATAGATATGGTCAGTAATAGTCCAGAGCATTGAAGTTGAATGGAGGTAGAGTTCCCGTGGTATATGACATATTTTGTCACGTCAGCTAAGAGCAGCGTGAGTCGTGTATTTAGATTAAAAAATGTGGTGTGGAGAGAAGTGCTGTGCATAGTGTATTGGACTCAATTCGTGTATTAACGTATATCCGATTCTTGCGGAGGTGAAAGACAACGATCCATATTGCGCGTCGCAATATATTTCTTAGAGTTTCCGCAGCGTTTGATTGATCGAATATGTTTTTCACTCGATATACCAAGCATCTGCCACAAGATGTATCGAGTATATATAATAGCCTGTTGAGAGGAGGCAGGATAGTAATTCAGTTATTTGATGCGGTAATGAGCTCAGCTTGTTACGAAATAGCGTTCTCGGAGAGATACCAATTATTGAAAAAAGAGGGTATGTAGCCATAATTTAGGATCACTACTTGATCTACGAGTATATTCATTTAGAGTCAAGTTATTATAACCCCTAAATGAGAGTAGTGGTCGACAACATTATAAATATAATATGTATTTTATTACGGTGAGTGGAATGGAGATCAGCAGCCGAAAGAATTGTTGTATATAGGATACCATTGTGTTTTTAGATTAAATAATAATAATATGATATATATATATATATATATATTATATTATAAAAGTATAGGGTTTATTAAGTGAGCTCTTATAGCGGTACTGTAGAAGAGTGATATTTGTACTAAATCGCCGATGAACCAAAGCAGTGATATCTTTAGGTATTTAAGATAGATTTATAAAACTCGATGAAATGGCAATCATTATATGACATTATAATTCTCCATATAGTGAGTAAATATATGAGAAGCATTAATGAGTGGAGTATAGGAGGGTTAATGGGAGAGATTGCGGTTCCGGAAATGACAGCAGATGCGCCACACTCATACGAGTGATTCACTCAATACTGAGTTTATTATAAAGCCGTTAATAGTACACCTGGAGTTAATAATTCATCATATAGAACTTATATAGCTGAGAATATGTAGAACGGTAATGATGTACTTTATAAATAAAAAGCAGCCTGATAGGTTATAGAATATCTGGTAACGCCAAAATTACTCTCGAGTAGAGCAGAACAGAACTGTCGAGTGCAAGTGAGGGACAATTACGCACCAAGAGTAGTGTCAACCCTTCGTCCACCCGTACCTTCAGTAAGAGAGTCAGCACTGCTTTTTTGAACTAATTAAGAGGTCTGTTTGTATACACAAGTAGTGAATGTTATATCTTAAGATCGGGAATGTCTATATTGAGCTGATCCGCGTTTGTTTTACTATATGATTTGCGCAAAATGGCAGTGTAGACTACGCTGCTATTCTGAGCCGCGGTTCGAGTCTTATGTGGCAAGAATCGGTATCTCTAGGAGACTTCAACCTCCGCACAAGCCTTCATGGGCGCGACTCTGTCCACATGCTATGCGTCCAAGACACAGGATCCACTCTACATAGGGATGTTAGAATAATACCGGAACTCCCCTTGTTTCCCATGGGAATGCCTTAAGATACTAAGCATTTGAACTACCCTATCCAATTAATAAAGCTGATTTAGAATCTCTATTGAGGGAAGAGAAGGCTGACATCGTTAATTTTCAAATACGAGTTTGGTAGCTTCTAGACATATTTTAAGGGCTTACTCCTGGGATTGATCTCGTTCAACACGTTCTATACTCTAATAGGTGAGGTCGATGTCGAGATCCTGTGTCGCTTCAATTGATTATTTTATTGGATAGGCAAGTGTTCATATTAAGCCGTTGTAGTAGTGTCATGTGTGGAAGCTTAGAATTGCTCAGCTCCGGTGTTAAACTGAACAACACCGCAACTATAGCGTCCAAAAACCGTTTAACGTCCAGGACTGTGACGGGTGTTAGTGGAGTAGTTGAGAGGGCGCAAAAGGGACGTCGGAAGTGCATCCTACCATATCTATCAGGCCACAGCTATCACTCTTTCTCCCTTCAATGACCGATTTTTCCGACTGTTGATGATGTTTTTTGCTTCTTCCAGCAAGTCGTCCCAAGACATATCTTTGAGGCGAGATAGCAGTCAGAGAGCGAGAAGCGTTCTAGCAGATTTCCGCCGAGATCTTCCGTGGCCACTATGGCAGAGCGGTTCGGCAACCCTTGTTGTTGTTCTAGTTACAGTGATGAGTGTACTTCATGACGCTCGGCATAATGAGCCAAGACCGATGTCAATGAGATAAAGACTCAAATATAGCTCACTGGCAAATAAAATATCTAGAAACGTGATAGACAGCTTGATAGCCACGACCTAATTCGGAGAACACGATACGCAGTTGGTAATTTATATGCTAGGTTTTTAGCAGGGAAGCACAGAGGTGGCAAGCCTGTGTGATTCCGGCGCAAGTTATATATTTTTTACACAGAGACGCGCAGCACAGAACTTGATTTGTTGAGAATTGTGACTAGATGATCAAGATGTTAGGACAAGAAAAATGGGAAGTCACAACTCCGCCTCGAGTTTACCTCTTTAGTGTGGACAAATTTTATCAGACATAATAAACTATTCTCGAGATAGTTTACCGACAACGTTGTATCAGCATGTGCCCGAGTAGTTCGCCTAGATACAGATGTATGAGCGCCATCTGAGCAACCTACACTGACATGAGTGACATGCTAACTTAAGCAAGTCAGTGTACGGACTATGACGGTTGAAGGGCTTTAGCTTTAGAGTGCTCGGAACCACAGTTCGAGTTCTCTCGCTGGATTCTACATGATACGAATATCATATAAATCATATGAGATCAGAGATGGAACCAGAGAGTCAAAGTGCACTAACTATTTCACATTCACAAGCCAGTGACGAGCGGAAGATCAACTCCTTACACTATACGTGCAATTTTGTTTAAGTCAGACGCTTGCAGCAGTGATGACCAGAGATCTGCCATATGCAGCGAATAGCAACGAACCATGACAGTAGGATTGCTCTCATTTTTTTGAATATAACCGCAAGAGAAATCGAGGTTCATATCTGTTAACATGAAAGTCCATGCAGGGAGTCTCCGTGGTTCCGACTAGGAAACTCCAGTCCGAGCGAATGAGTTATACGGAGAATGCCATCCCGTTATGCCAATGTTGTCTTTTCCGTCATGCGTGTTTGTGTCATGGTCTAATAAAAACTGAACACAAAAGAGAAATCCTAATGACTCATGAAATCTTTTTTTTTCCAAGTCTTGAGTATTTGGAGAGCTGCTCTCCCACGGTATTTATGGTCTGTTTAAAACCAAAGGGGCCGCAGGTTTTGAACGGATTTTTTTGGGGGCGGGGAAAACCCAACTGGAAGTTTTTTGAGGAAAGCTTTGGGGCGGTCTCTGAGAACAGGGAGAAAGCGGCCAGAAACCATTGTCTCCATATTTTACAGGAATGACAGGTAGTCAAATTGGTCTTTGGTTTGTCCGCCAACTCGGATTTTGCCAAGTTGGGATATGAAATGTACAAAAGCTGTAGTCCAATAGATGGAAAAAAAAGATTCAATCCAGATTCTGTTAATATAGACCCAGCAAAAGTGATGCTGGGGATGGATAACTGACGGAGCATGATGTACGAAATCATTTTGGACAAGAGACGTCTTGCTATTCGGAATGCAGTTTGATACTCTGGGCAGAGTGTAAAAAACGGGTTGTAGGTATGATCTCGTCCCCCCTTCCCCCCCTCATTCGCTGTTGAAAAGTCGGCATTGCTGTCAGTTCTCTTTTTTTGAAAGTTCTTCAGTGTAGAGAAAGAACTCAGTGGCTGGCAAAAGCGTAAAGCCTAACGGCTCGGCTACAGTAGCAAGGCGCGGAGATCATGTCAGTTATATCAGGCCCATAACGAGGACTGTGATTGAGGAGTTGTTGGAGCGACGAGATGTTTTATGTGTAATTTTTCCACACTAAAGAGAGGGGTGTTGTTGAGGTAGTGTCAGTCGATTATGGTTTAATTTTCGAAATAAATTGTTTTGCGCGTTTGGGCGATTACCTCGCCGCGGCTGCTGTAAGAAATAATCCGTTTGGGTGGTCGTTTTTTATTGCTGTAAGAGTTTCTTCTCTCGGTTGGCTTGTGCGACTCTTGTAACCACCACAAGGGTTGCGACCGCCTGCCTGTAGGGTAAGATGGGAATGTGATCTTCGGTGGTGATTAACGACTGTCTGTATATGATAGCTATAAAACATCATTCATACAGTGAAATCGGTTATTGAAGAGAAAGAGTGATAGCTGTGGCCTGATAAAAAGGACCAATCAGCCCTATCATAACGCCAGCTGGAGTTAGGTTTTTGGCATTGGGTTTGGTACAAGCTCATTTAAAGCTACTGGGTAATGATCACTGCGAATAAATAATCAGCAGGACAGGTAAGCGATAAACCATAAGTTAAGGAACAAAAGAATATCAATACAAGAAGAAGTTGGTGTATCTAATCGTTCATATTGTAGGGGAGTCCTGTTGTAGATTGTCAGGGGAAGGGGTTAGGAGATCTATTAGGATCTTGGACTTGAACGAAGTGAGTCACCCCCTAAGGGGTGGCGGAGGTTACAGTCTCCTATATAACAACCGGAGTAGGGAGCTGTTAAAAAGATCAGCTAAGTTCACCTTAGTAAACTCACTTGGAGCCAAGTAGATTGAGCAGATGGTAAGGTCGGTGGAGTGAATTCGTGCTGCTCACTGCATGAGTTATTTGGAGAGTGAATTGGGGAAGATTTTATATATATATATATATATATTATATATAATATAATATATATATATATATATATATATATTATATATATTATGTATATATATATATATATATATATATATATATATATATATATCTAATATTATATTTAATATAGTATATTATATATATATATATATATATATATACTGGATTATATATATATATATATATATATATATTTATAATTATATATAAATAATTATATATATATATATATATATATATATATATATATATATATATATAGGTGGGATATATATAAAAACAGTCAGTGCAGGACCTCTATTCTTGAGCGAATTTTTTATAATGGCAAAATAACCAAAAACAATCTAAAAAAACATTTTTTTTATTAATTCGACTAGTTTCGGGTGAATTCAAAACGTCTACCCATTATCAAGGCTTGTGACTATCTAACAATTAACAAGAATATAATATTAAATAAACAACTAAAATTATATATAAAAATAAAAAAAATATATTATCTTATAAAATTTAAAAAATTTGCAATATATTAGAAGATTTGTCACCAAGCACAAATATTTACTTCAGTATTAAAATTTTCTCTGAATATAAGTTTTGATTCAACTTTAGAGTGTGGAGCTAAATATATAATAATTCAAGAATGGGTCATGTTCTCTTTCAAAATCCAAACATATTTGAAATTGTGAATCCGTATAGATGATTTTTCTGAAGAGTGAGAATTATCGGCAAGAATATGGGGGATTGTGCAAATGTTCAAAATTCTATAAGAGATACCTTTATGCTCAGCAATGTGAATAGAAAAACTTCGTGTGGTTTTTCCTATGTAGGTGACATCACAGTCACCGTACTTGTATATTTGTAAATCACTGCTAAGCATGAAGGTAATAGTAGTATTTCTTAAACTTTGAAAAATTTTCCAATTTTTTTCTATTTGAATCAGCATGTGAAGTTGAACTGAGGATAATTTGTTTTTAATATGCATTTAATTCTGCGTTCAGTTTCACAACTCATTCTCCTCATGAAAGGTAATTTTCATATACAGGATTTCTTTTGGTACTGTTAATTTGTGGCAAAGATATTTGATGTATTTTAACGAAAGTTGTTTTCTAAATATATTGTCAATAATAAATCCTGGGAATCCATTCTTTAGAAATAGCGTCTTTAGAAAGTCCAATTCATTCGAAAGATTAATATATATAGATGAGATCTTGTATGCTCTATCGAAAAGAGTTTTAAGTAAATTAATTTTATAAACATGTGGGATAAAAGAAATAAATTTAGTTAGATAGTCCGTTGAAGGATGGTTTTCTGTAAGCTTCTTTATTTGTTGTTTTCCTTATATATTTTAACATCAAGAAATGCCAAGGAGTCTCCTTCTTCAATATCCACTGTAAATTTAATATTGTGGTGTTTTGAATTGATATACTGTAAAAACAAATCAATTTCGTGTCTGGATTTAAAATTGGGAAGGAACCATCAACATACTTTTTCTATAGAAAACCGGTTTAAATACTTCCGTTCACTCATTAACCAAATAGATTCAAAATAACATGAAAATGTTACTTAGAGTAGGCCCCAAAAGGACTACCCATAGCATACCATCAATTTACTTGTAAAGTTTTCCATTAATAAAAATATTAGATCATCAGTAGAGATGTATAATAATTTCTCAAAACTTAATCTATTAATATCGTTAACATTGGGTGTATTGCAAATAATGAGTTAAGAATGATGGGTCCATGTCTTTTAAACATTAGTGAATCAACTTCTACGGTCTAACTTGCCCTGAGCATTTCCAGTACTAGCGTCAGAAGATTTAAAGATTTCGGCGACGAAAGGAATGTGTCTTTAATTAGTATAATTATTCTGTTAGCTACAAGATATATATATTTTTTATGTAACGGAAATTTTATAAGCAAGTTGATGGGTGTTGCTATTGGGTATGTCCTTTGGGGCCTACTCTAAGTAGCATTTTCATGTGCTATTTTGAATTTATTTGGCTTAATTGAATGCCCGGAGGAAATTAAACCGGTTTTCTATAGAAGGGTATGTAGATGACTCTTTTTTTACTTTTTAAATCCCGACACGAAATTGATTGTTTTTTACAGTATTATAATCTCAAAACACCACAATATTAAATTCACAGTGGATATTGAAGAAGGTGACTCCTTGGCATTTCTTGATGTAAAAATATATAAGGAAAACAAATTTCAAAAAAGCGTTTATAGGAAACCAACATTCAGGCGGATTACAACTGAAATTTATATGATCATCTGTTATGTTTATAAATCTAATTTACTTAAAATTTTTTTTGAAAGTAATACAATTTTACCATACTTTCCATTTAAGCTCCTACTATTCGAGTGCTTAAAACGCTTTGTCAAAAGAATGGATTCCCAGGTTTTATCATGTGACAATAGGGCAAAAATTGTCAAATTTCGTTAAGAATATAATCAAATATTTGCACTAAATTAACAGTACCAAAAGAAATTCTGTATAATGAAATTACCTTTTATGGGGAGAATGAGTTGTGAAATTGAAAGCAGAATAAAGAATATTAAATCAAATTACCCCCAGTTCAACTTCAGTATGGCTTTTTCAATGAAAAATAAAATTGGAAAATTTTTCAAGAGTTAAAGATAAAACTTCCTTACCTTAGTTCATGCAGTGATCATACAAATATCAAGTGGGTGACTGTGATGCACTACAATAGAAAGATACTCGTAGTCTTCTCTATTCGAACTTGCTGACATAAAGGTATCTCCTATAGAATTTTGGAACATTTGCACCATCCCCCATATTCTGCGATCACTTCTCATTCTCTTCAGAAATCATCCTATGACAGGATTCAAATTCAATATTTTGGATTTTGAAAGAGAACCTGACCTCATTCTTTGGAATCCTTATATATTTGACCAACGCTCCAAAGCTAAATGAAATTTACAAAATTGCGAATGTTTTAATACTGAAGTAGAGTTTGTCACTTTAGATGTGACTTTTTCTATATATGGCAAGTTATTATTCTTCTATTTATTTATGTTTTTATTATATAATTTTATGTAGTTTATTTAAGTATTATTTGTTTATATTGTTCAGTATAGTCCAAGCTTTGATAATGGGTAGACGTTTGATTCACCCGAAACTAGTCGGATTAATAAAATGTTTAGATTTGTTTTGGTTATATAGCCATTATATATATAATATAATATAATATATATATATATAATATATATATATATATATATTATATTATATTATTATATATATGTATATATATATATATATATTATATGATTATTTTAGGTGATATTGCTGGGCATAATACAAGATAAGAAGAAGAAGAAAGAGAGGATTATTGGTTAGAAAGTCAGGAAGTTTGAGTTATTAGTAGTATATTAATTGATATTAAGAGTTTGAAACTACTTACTACACACTTTTTATGATTTTGATACTGACACCTGTCTCTTTTCTCTCCCTTCAGATGTAATGTATATATAAATATAAAGAATATAACGCAAGCCCTTTGATATTTATTACCAAAAATCTATATTGAATATCTAATAAGAGAATATTTACATTATTTAAACTTTAAGACAAATTACAGGAAATATTCAAGACCACTATAAAAGAGGACAAAACAACCAGATTTACCACTAAGGCCTTTAGAGCATGACTAGTGGTAGGAATCTTTGAACCAAAAGGAGCTTACAAGTCAATCTACAAAAGATATTCCTATAAGTCAGTAGATCGTACTACGCACATTACTACCCCATAGTTTCAGTGGTAGCAGAGGCTTCGTGTATAGTATTCCGTTTACCTTGAGATTATATGTCAGACGAGACACCCCGTCTACTCCGCTTAAGAAAAAAACTCAGGATATACAAGAAAACAAAAGCCGTAGCAAGAATACCAACAGAAATAGCAGAGGAAAAGAAAATCCAAAGGATAAGGAACCGAATATTTCAAGGAAAAGAGAAATATGAAGATGGCGCAGTCGTATAAAGAATGGGATTTGATGGAGATCACGGTTTTATGACTACACTAGGTAATTGTGAAGAGTATGTCTACAGGATGAGCATGGAGATGTGTGGAGCTCTGACTTTGGAACATCTGAAAGCGACAGTGCATGACAAGTAATAGTGAAACAACTCGATGGCAAATACAAAAGAGACAATCGGGTAGAGACAATAAAAAAGGTAATGGAGTACTACGATATCCGGAGGAAAAGAAATGAGACGTTAAGAGATTATTTCGAGATATTTGAGAGGGCCCAGCGCGAAATAGCAAAAATTGAAAAAATGGGTAATCAAGACCTGATCAAAGGTTGGTTTGCTCTATCTAGAGCAGATTTATCCGATACAGAAAGACAAATTGTCATTGGGGCTTGCGCGGATGGAAATCAAGGTTATGAAAATACAAAGAGAGAAACACTGCGCATAACAGAGAAGGAAACAAAAGAAGGAACACACCAAACTGGATGGTATGAAAATGAAGAAAAAACCAAGGGTGAGAAAATCAATAAGAAAAACAGATTTGGCAAAATCATGAGATGCTTTCATTGTGGGTCGATTTATCATATGGCAAGAGAGTGTAAGGAGAAGGTTACAAGTTGCTGGATCTGCAAAGATAAGGAACATGTGGCCAAAGATTGTCCGAAGAACTGGATAAACCAAAGAAGAGGAGGAGAACAGAAGGAATAAAATGTTGCTGGTGCATCGGTTTTCCAAACCAAATTTGCTTGTGCATGGTCAACCAATTTTCCAGAAGAAATAACACATGGAGACTCATTCTTTGGGAAAATTGAAGGCATTATTGATACAGGATGCCCTAGGACAATCCTAGGAGAGAAGTGACTTCCATTCATTCTCGGAAGATTATCCGAGAACGAATTATTTAGAATAAGAAATAATCAAGAAGAGGGATCGGGTTCTTTTACATTCGGAGATACAAAGTATAAGGTGTTAAAGATCCTAAAAATACCAACCTGGTGGAATGGAAGAAACATTATCCTAACGACAGCAATTGTAGAAGATAACATTCCATGGCTCATCGGAATGGAGACATTGCAGAAGTTAAAGGCTGGATTTATTTGGAAAAACGAAGAGCCATGGTTAGAACTGGGCAAAGTGCAAAACCATCAGGTAAAATGTAGATTGGATGAGAGTGGACACGTCAGAGTTGAACTGATGGAACAACTGAAACAACTGAATATAGCGAAGAAAGTGTGGTTGGGATGCAAATGGATAACAGACGAACCCAATTGGAAGAAAATAAGTTACAAATTGCACCTACAATTTGGTCATGCAAAATACGAGAAACTACAAGAATTGATACTCTGTGGATTGGAGAAAGAACAATGATAAGCAACAAATAGGAATTTTTCTGGAGGTTCTGAGAATTATTGTGAGACTTGTAGTATCTGCCTGAAAATACTAAAAGGAGACATAATCAACTCTCATGGGTCAGTTTTCCTGTTAACCACAGATAACATCTTCTTCAATGATACTCCCATATCCACACCAAACGCTAGGGATCATCGCGGAAGAGAATAGAAAACAACAGGTTTTTAGTTATTGTTGACCTAGCTACAAAATATACCCCCAGGCAAGAATGGATAGAGACACGGACAAACCAATGTTAACTTTTATTATGTCAAAGAAACAAAGATCTTGCCAGACATGGATAGGGTATTCGGCACCACCCTGAAGAATTGCCTTTCCGATTGTGGATTAATCGGAATTTCACAATGAGAAAGTAAATACCTCTACAGAGGGTTTTTGGATAGAACGTTGAGCATCGGCGGGAGAAAGCCCCGTGGAGCAATGGGGAATATCTGTGAAGAATTCGAAGATACAGGGAGATCACCATTAAAAATTGTTTACAGACAATTTAAAAGAAGACATAACGTACATTGATCACAAAGAACAACTTACTCGCATTGGAACACTTAATCGCTAGAATTGATTTCAAAAATTTGCAGAATGGCGATTCCCTCCCCCACAACCGCCCTACCCAAAACAGAGCATAACTATGTGATCTCTGGCCAAAGAAACCCAAAAAAGCGATGCTCCAGCATATGAACTATGCATAGGAGAGAATTTATGCCGACTTCTACAATTCATGATGATGACAACGAAATGATGAGAATCACTCTTGAAGGAATAACGTCAAAGCACCGACAGGTTCATATTACATACAGGTAGATTAAATAACATACTCGATTTAAAGCCTTAAACAATAGGCTATTGATCATCAAATAAGAGACAACATAGAAATCGAGAAGTACAAAAGTAGGGCGAAGGAAGTATCAATATACAAGAGCCGATAAGTAACAATAGATGGAGAAAGGACCATAACGCAACAGTTGTGGGACACGCACTTGGTAAAAAGAAATCAGTATTTGATCAACATTGGAGCGTACCCACTTAAGAGAGATAGCTAGAGTGCACATCACTAGAAATACCGAAAAGGAAAGAGGAAGCAACAAAAACAATATGGACGAGGGAGACGAAGAGACTGATCAGAGACACAATACTACTACTGAAACAACAGATACAACAGCTATCAGATATTCGAAAACCGAGGTAAACCGACTCCGACGAATTGAAGTCAATAAAGAATTAGCAAAAAATTAAATATGTATCTGACCGAATGAAGAGACTTACCTGAGAAGACTACATCGAAGTAATAATGGATATCACAAATTGCGCAATGATTAATAGTAACACAAAAAGTGAATGGATAGACAGAGCGATAGCAATATTGGTAGAGAGCACATGTAAGCCAAAGGTTACAGAAGTGGAGAATGAACCAGGAGTGTCTGGTGAAGATCTAACGAGAAGCAGAATATGACAAGGAAAAGAAACAAAGTCCAGAATGAGAAATAAAACGATCATATTTCACTAATGCGCCACACAAGGGAACATTACAGAGATAGTGACTATATTAACAGGAGATAAGCAAGAGAACAGCTATGCAAAGCCACCACAGTACTCGGTATATGTGACTAGATCTCACAATCCAATGTATATATATGAATAACTCCACTATGGAGATGTACACCTAGGAATAGATTATTTAAGATTATTGATATAAATTAGACAAAAATAGAAAGACGATCATCTGAGGTCAGGATTTGACAGATGAGGGAGTGTATTAGAAGCGAAAAGTCAAACGAATATGGAAAACTGAGGACCAAATGGAGCGTTTAATTGAGAATAAAATTATAGATTGGTCAAATAAACTAATTTAGCCACACAACCATGGATAAGTTGGTAACAGATAAAGATAATCGTAAAAAATGACAGAAATGTAAAGCCATGATAATAGTGCAAGAGTGATTTGAGCGAAGAAGAATAAAGATATAATAACGGATGGATAGCTTACCAACTTGTTTCTAACGAAACTACTTAAATTATGTACATAGACAATCATAAATACAATAAATAGAAACTGAAAATTCAAATCTATTGAGATGCGAAAACTGCGTATCTGCAACAGGGAAATTCAATAGATTATAGGTATATAAAAGGATGTATATATATTTTTAAGCCTTCAAACAAAGAGAGGCTACGAACAGAGAAAACCAGTATCGAAAAAATTGAAGAAGCGCGGTAATCAAATCTTATAAGAGTCTACAAATGAAAATGCTTAAATGTATGGTTATAAAGATGTAAAAGTGGTGAGTATCCTCAGTGATACTAAAGGGATTAAAAGCTTACTAATATGAATCAACTGCAACCATAGAATTTATTGGTAAAGCAGAAACGACCGAAAACCTTGAATGGACCTACATATGTTGATGAGCTCAATAGATATGAATACAAGACTTTTTCTTTGGAGGAAATGAAACGTATTTATAATACATCTTGAGATTAGAGTTTAAAGAATAAAATATATTAAAGAATAAGGGAGTGAAGACTCAAAAGTGAATCCAAGTATCACCAAATTGGAGTGAATGGTCAAAAGCCACACTCGCAATGAAGATATATACTATTGATATTAGACCAAAAAAAATAAATAATAATGAGAAGAAATGATGTTAGTCCCTGAATAGCGGAAGTAAATCTAGCGCCCATTCTACTAAAATTGGCAAGAACTTACATGAGTATATGATGGTGATAGGCCAATTTGAACCTGGATAACCAGCATCCAGACCGATGGTAGGCCTTTTGACGTGAATTATCAACTATGTAACAATAAGGCGACACAAAATAGACAAAATATATAAACAACTCGTGATGAAATAAATTCCAATCAGGGGTATCCATTCTACTATGCGGTGAGTAAATAAGAAAAATACTTCAGGACTTACTAGTAAAAAAGATAGCAACATATTACAAGAGATAGAAGAACATATTACCATCACAATAATGCTATCGCTGCAGCACAATAGAGCTGAAAAGGAAAATCCTAAATAATCGAGATTTTAAGTGGCAATAACAGATGGAAAGGGAACAAATGTCCCAATTTATTTTTTGGAAATCAACCCAGATTACACCATAGGGAATCTGCACGACAACTCCACTACTCTGAGAAAAGGCAGAAACGCAAGACTCACGGAAGGTGTGAGGAGCTATATTTATAAAAAACTATGTGGCAGGAAATGATAGATGACGAGATAGTCATAGAGGCTTACACTGATAGTCGTACATTAGAAAGAATAGTGAAAGCCAAAATACGTCAACCAGTAACAAAGTACTGAGAATAGATATTGCTAGATTAAAACAAATAAACAACCAAATGAATGAAAAACTACGGAGAAACTTACATAAATATACAATTGTGATACCAAGATATCAGAACAGATTCGACGGACTCGATTATTTTCACGCAGAAGGATATTAAAAAAGATCCACAATAAAATCATTAAACCAAAAAAAGATCAGCATTTATGTCAGCATGCTAAAATAAAGACTAAGAGAAGGATTGGGGGAAAATACAGCACGAAAGCGTTGTTATGACCTGCAATATTTTATCTCTTTAGCGTGATACACTTGAAGCTGCAGTATAATTATACACACACGCAATTAACCAGAAGCGAAGAAAAGAAAGAATGGATTTACTCTGATTAGAAAGGTCAGGATCTTCTTTCATCTCAACCTAAGATAAGAATATTAACTCTGAACATATAATTGTAAGAGAATAGCTGAGAATCACTTATTTGCCACACATAGTTAATCGATTTGATACTTACGACACCGATATCTCTTTATCTTCTCCTTAAAGATGTATAATCGTTCTACTCACACTAAATATAATATTATATATATTTAAAGAATATATAAGAAATAACAATATCAAAACATGTATGAATAGAGAAGAACAAAATATATTAAAATTGAAATATCTAATAAAAATGACTATATACAGTGATAATATAAAAATAATCTGAATACAATACAAGTGATCATCATAGCTAGACAATATAAAAGAAGGAATACAACTAATCATCATTATTCTTAGCATCTCCACTTTCTTAAGTGCTTTTAGCCGAGACTGTAGTAGTTATACATTTCTATGTACCGAATAGGATCTTTATCCATGTCAACAACCTAGAATATAATGACTATAATACAGTAGTCACTTCATCGTCCAACTTACGACATCAACACACTACCTATATAATATTCACTAGAATCTATTATTAAAATAATTCATTTTATTTAATATTTTTTAACTTATATTTTTTCTCATACACATCATTCTAATAGTTTTTATTATAGATAAATTAGTATATAGACGCGTGGTCATAACCTTGTATTCATAACACGGTCTTTCACTTCAGATGTATATACGGACATTTCAACAGCACGTAAGTCAATTAGTGAGAAGACAAATGTCTCATATCTTCTATTACCTTAATACACTATCTTTTAATTTCACAAGATGAGTAATTCATTCACTTAGCCAGAAGCAAAACTGGGAGCATATCTCAGAAGTGTTTCAGAGGGTAAGACTTATTTTCTTGTATTCAATCTATAACAATCCACCCTGTGCTCCCACCACTATCGGGATCCCACTATTTATTTTATTTTTCAAATGATCTACAATATCTTCAGTAATTATCTGATGACTTAACAAATCTTTGCATAATTCCATCACTTACTCTAATATTTCGAGTTATCATAAGCACCAAGACTTGTTGTCTAATGGAACTAATTAACCACACCCTACTATTAATTATAGCATTTCTGTTCATAAAATATTATCTTATTAATATCACTACATATGTTCTGGTCTATTTGGCCTTTATAGGGTAGACTGCTATATTCAAGTTAGGGATAGCACAATCATACAAATATAATCAAATATCGATACCTCTTCTTATTTATTCTATTTCTATTTCTGAGTAGTGAGTTTATGCTTATACTATATTACATCGTTACATTTACCAGATACTGATTTTATTAGTACATTCTGGCATATATTTGAAATGATATAAGACTACGGATCAGATGAGTGTTATTGTAGTTTTTCTGTATATTGCGTGATGACTTCTCAGTATGAATAATTGATCACATAGAAGATAAAAATTACCGCTAAGATGTGAGAAACGATTCCGTGTCCTGCTTACATATCTCTACATCTTGTCAGTGATGTTTTTCCTTTCGAATAAGTGCTTACTGAGCATGCTATTGTTAGTCGACCAGAGTGTCGATCTTGGCCAGTACTGACTCTGTCCTTACTAGTGTATGCAACTCCAATCAGATCTTGAGTATGAGCCTTACTGTTAATATATTACTAAGTAACCGATTCGTTCATCCTCATCTATAGTAATATTCTCTTTCCCAATTAAACTCTTTAAATAATTGGCTTATTGTCACATAATAGCATTGTCTTCTTCATTGGCCTCTTAACACTGTATTTTGTTTTCTAGATTTCACTCCCACAACTTATAACTGAGATACTTTAAAGATATATTCTATTCTTATATAATCATGGCTAAGAGATAACTAAATCTCGATTGATAATTAAATATTTAAATCCTATTATACAACAAAATTGTTTTACTAACATCTTAAATATAAAGCTGTGCCACTCCGCAATGTAGCTCCCTCTTTTCTATTAATTAAAATGGAACATGGTTCGAGTCACAGGATAATATAGTAGTTACTTATATAAAGACAAGAAAAACACAAACTGTACTGAAATAACTCTCTTGCGCAGACTCTTACAATGATATTCACCTATTACGATAATGGCTCGTTATACACTTGTCCACTAACCTGGTCAACATGCTACTCACCAACCATTTATACCCAATACCTCCTTCTATTACTATTTCCGATCTGTGTACAATCTGAGATAAAATATTATTGTCCTGAGGCGAAGGTATATATAGTTATTCCCACATTGCCTGATCTGAGAAAATAAGTCAAGACTGGTTGAGATCTTCCTTGATACACAGTTAATATGACATATAAATATTAATTACCCACCCAATTTAAAGCTCCTTCAATGTAGATTATTATCTGCAATTACATGATTATTAATGGTTACCTCTACTTGATATTTTTATATTGTCACATGTTAAATGAAACTAATACGAATTTTATAAGAATTATTTATAAATTTAGAATATCTTTTAAAACTAATTTTTCTTCTAAGTTTCTTATACATTTCAATTTTTTTTTATAGTTCATATTTTTTTCGATTCTTCTATATAATTACCTAGAGTAATTTATATGTACTTATTATGCTGTTGTAGCTGTGATGAGTAGTTGTAATTCAGCATGATGTTTCATTCACTATCCACTCTTACTATTCCCTTCTTAAGTGAGAGAAAAGCACACATATAATATAATAATTATTATCTAATCCACAAAATTCACCATATTTATATATCATACTGAGAATTTTTTTAATTACTAGATCTCTATTCTGCCATGGTGGTTAATAACTTAATTTCATTTATGGTGATATCACTTTTGTCTGTCCATGGAGAATAAAAATGTAAGAGATTAATTTTTTTGATAGTTTTATCATTTATCTCAAAGCACTGAAAAATCTGAGTTCATCCCATTTTCATGTTTTATTTATAAGATTTTACTTTAAGAGGATTTTAATAGTTATTATTTTAATAAGAATTACTATAGGGGGTTTAATGGCGAAAGTAAAATATTATAAACGTATAATAAAGGAATGAAGAGAGAATTCCTTGAAATTATACCAATCTCCATTATTACTATTAATACTAAACAATTTTTATTTTCATACAACCTTTCTCATGGTTTAGTTTCAGGTTAACTATTTACCATTGTTCCATCCTTCTATCTTATTTTAAAGAAAACAGAAGGTAATTGATTTACTTTTTTTTATTATGGCAAAAAATCCTTTATCCAACTGAATCGTTGGGATACAACTGTCGTAAAGCCTAATACTGAATAGTCATCCAAGCCCTAAATAATCACCTTAGAAGAAAAGTCATTCAGTTTATTTTTTTTATTATTATTATTTTTTTTGTATTGTTTGAATCGTAGCTTTTTAGTACATTAATATTTGCTCATAACTATTTTGCACCGAGGCAAGAATTTTCATTTCGTATATTGAAGTCAGAGTCGTTGCTTATATCTGCATATAAGCCGTCACTTAAATACTCTGTTTGAGATTACTAATCAGGTATTAAATGTTTTAATAAATACAAGTGAGGAGAAGGGAAACGAAAAAGCGGATCAATTACAATGAATGAATATTAATAATGGATTATTGATTTAGTATTCTATTAAAATTTATTGAGAATCAAGTAACACAGTAGTCTCGCAGTTCGTTAACCATTTCTGGTAGGGGTTTACTCCATTCCAACTAATCTATTGTTCAGAGACAAATTTCACAGTGTTACCATAAGGACTATATGTAAAATTTTCTTTAGCATAATATTAATAGGGACTTTGATCAGGTCCTGGGGCCTTCCAATTTCCGAAGTTTTTTTATGACTTAGCTTTACTCTTCTCTTCTCACTAAAAGGTGAAACGAAAAAATCGATTCTATTATCAATTATGTATGTAATTAATCTATATAGGTTAGTTTCAGAAACAATAATTTTCATTTTATCACAATCTTATGCTGAGAATCTATGCTACTCATATTGTTCCTCATAATTCTACTAAGATTTTCCGATGAATGATCTATTTCGCTTTTCGAGATATAGATACTGTTCCTTGTTTGTTTCAAACTTTTAACGATTAAATTCTCTATATAAATATCTAAATATATTCGCCTTGAGTTAGCTCAAAAAACCCTCAGATGCGACTCTGATCTGATTAGATTTTATCATTAACTTTTCATAATCATTCGTTGAAAACATTTTTGTTAATACTTACGACTTAGACCCAAGAATATTAGTAATAAATCATGTCTCCTCGCTAATGGCATGTACCAATTATTGACGCTTCAATTGTTCTTTGCCTCACAAATAACTTCATAATTTCCACTCGATATTGCCATTCTATAATAAAGTTTTACACTCTACATAACACTATTCGTCTTACTCTTATTGATTACGACACAACTGTTAGAGTAATCAGAGCCATTAATTTCACTTATTTGCTTTTTTTGTATGCTTTTTCTAATCTATAATTTTTATCCTTAAGGAATTTTAAATCATATTTTACATTTTGATTTTCTGTTTCTTTAACTATATACTCCAGCTCCACAAAATTAAAAGCTTTAGCTTATTATGAGCTCTTACTACGATATGCAATAATATGAATAGTACTTTTATTTACTCTGATAATGTCACATAATCAATTAGTGGTAATGTTCTAGACGCATAGACTCTATTTGGCTACCTATATTCTTGGTTCAAAATTTATAAAACCAAGTTATTAGTATCTTTATATTTTATATTTTATTGTCACGCATATATACAAAAAACCTTATATCAATAGATTATTCCTCTCTGTAATGGGTACAATTTTTTGTAACATTTTCAATTCTAAATTTTGTTTTCTCGCTTGGAATAAACATAGTTTGCACCATATCATTTCTAATTCCGATTACTCGTTTATTACTTATCTTCCTACAAGATCTTGGTATACTTAATATTATTGCAAGATCACTGTATTGAAATTATCTTACTTAGTATTTAATTTACTAGACTATACATTTATTGTTTGGGATGTCTATTATTAATTCAAAACATTAACTATTTAGGTGATCTTCGTATAATAGATTTCATACGCCTTCTAATCATTCTTTCTCTTTCTATTGTTTCTCTTTTTTTATAAGAATACTTACATTACTGCACAGAAGAAAATATGAGATGGCTATTTATAATGAATGAGGAATTAATATATTTATCCTATTAATCCTATTTATTATACGCTTTTCCTTCCTTTTCATTTTTTGTTATTTTTGTAATTTCCATCTCTACTCTTATTTCTTTACTATTTATTCATCTTCGAGTTGTGTGTTAATATCAACATGTTTTACTTATACATTTGTAGAGATATTATAATGAATTTCTTTGAACATACTGGTATTTTTTAATTTTATCAAATTAATTTCAAGTGTATATATTAAGTACTTCAATCTATTCTCATACTTATATTAATATTTTCTAAGCCCTCCTCATATTTTTAATTTTACCTAATAAAATCTTCATTCGTTAGGATAAGGGTATGTACCTTTGTCCAATTTCCTTTTCCATCTTCCTTTTTTAATTTTCTATTATTATAAAATTTAAAATAATTAGCCATTACATATTTTTAAAATTATATGCCTTTAATATAGGTTATATAATTTTCTCTAGAATATTGTATTAGTTTATATATATTATTTTCAATTTGGCATTTATAATTATTATTACTTATTAGCTTATATCTACTATATTTCTCAAAACTTAAATTTACATTTATTATAAATTTCAGTAGATAGTTCTCACAACATAATAAATTGCAAAACATGCATATAAATTATTACTATATATTTTTTTGACTCCGGAGTTCAAGTCCACCTTTCATTTGCTGTAGTAAGATCTCTACATTTTTCTTCAACTTTCGGTATTCAGAATATAAATCTATTACTTTTTGTTAATCCAAGTGTATTTTATATTTATCTGTGCTATTCTATTTATCTAGAGAATGCAATATGTTCCATTCTTTCTCTTTTACTTTAAATTACTCTCCTTTAACAATAAAAAGAATTTCCTCACATCTAGAATTAATTTCTCAAGTTAATATTTCTGGATCTATGAATTGAATATATCTTTTTTCACCGTGTATTTTAAATTTATTCTTCATTGCTCCAGTACATAGCTTGTGTCTTTTTTTGGGATATGTTTTTAGGGGTGTACTGCTGTAGTAGACACAACCAAAAAATTTCTAATTTTTCTTTTCCATTCATAAGATGTAAGACATTCTTTACTTAGTCACCTCTAACGGTCATTTGTAAGGGGTCAATGTTTTTATCCTTCTGTCATACCTGATATTTCTGATGAATCAAACGCGGATCCTCTATCGTGAAAGACTCATTCTGATCGATTTCCTACACTCTGGTGGAGGCCAATACAAACGAGCAATCACCGGGTCAACTTATTCGCTTCGGCTATCACTTAATACCATTCTTTATCTCGTGGTCATATGAAATTAACTGTATTAACTTGTGACAGAGATTAGGTGTTATGTGCCTCATGCGTAAACCCAAAAGAGCTCACACGTCCCTCCCCATCCCTCTCCTCTCGCCTAATGCCAGGACCCGCAGTTAGCTCAAGCACTTCATTCAAGACATAAGAGGTCTATCCGATTTTTCCTGGACATGTTTTTCTTAATATTAATCTTACATATTTCATGAGTTTTCTCTTTTTCTCTAAGTATGATATTTGTTCGCAACTGCGAGACATGACCTCCTGCAATTGTGGCCTTTCTCTCTCCAATCAATTTTAGGTCAGATGAAAAGCCACCCCAGACTACTCAAGTTCGCAGAGATTCCCCCACTTTACACTCAAAGGTTAAAGGTCAACAATCTACACCGGTGAGATTTATTATGGATGGTACGTATAGCAATTTATGCATGTCCTTTTAAGATTATAGCTCTATCACGATTACATCCCATCGCCAGATCCACGGAATACACCAGCAACCAATATAAGATTAATATTTAAAATATAATTGTATCATAAATTTATCAAGTTTATACCGCATATGTTAAATACCTTCAAGCTTCTACTGATTATCATTTCAACTTCACACCACAATAGTCTGAAATCAAACAAATTTTATTAAAATATATTATCTCTCTCACTATATGTAATGTTACATAGCTAAACGAATATTAAAAATAGATAAATTCTTAAGCTTCTAATTCTAAATGCTTACTACTGCATAATTACCAACGTAACATCAGAACATTCTAATTATTTAAGTTGTTAATATTAATAGAATGCGTTAATTTGACACATGCCAATATTATCTTGCTTTGAGCGCCAGCGATGTCATCCTTTTCTATTAACAAAGACTCATATCCGAGAAACTTTCTGCACACTTTAATATTACTAAACTAATTTACAATTATATTTGATGGGTAACTGACACCAGTGTCCTGATTTTTTACAGCTTATCCATATGTGACTTACACTTACTTTCATACCATCACACTAAAAAACATTTATATATTATTTTCTACTATTTGATGCGTAAGCATTATAGATGTGAATACTTTTAAGTTTCCTTTCTAGATTATCACAATCATATACAAACACACTCAGAACATTTAAATAATTTTATATTTTGATGGGAATAATTGTACCGATGCTGAGTGTTATTATATGACCTTACTTATATTGTGAATTAACACTCATAATATCACACAGCTATACTCAGAAACATTTTAAAATTTATTATATGGTTTGATGGTTAAAGCATGTGTTATATTTTTATGCTCCTTAGTAATCTTAAAGTAGATCCTATAAGGAAATCTTCCATACTTCAAGAACATATTTAAATTAAATATTTTTTAATTTATTGATGCGTAATTAGCATGTGTAATTTTATGCTTCCTTTATGATTACACTCATAGTCACACTCAGAACAATTATTAATTATAAATTAATTTTATATTTGTTGGAGTAAGCCTGGTGTGCACTCTCTGTTAAGCTCCTCTTGGTGAAATAAATAACTCCTAAATCTTTTCAGTAAATCCATTATTAAAAAATAATCCTAGAAAATGTTTCAAGGTTATCTGAGTATTCGCTTGATGTTAAAATTTCTAATTTTCTATACCGCATAATACATCATTATCAATTAAGTCGACTCTCATAAATTTAATATTATGTTTATATTTGCAATGACTTTCTTAAGTGTAAATTTTATGCTTCCTTTATGATTACACTCATAAGTCACACTCAGAACATTTCAATTATTTTATATTTTGATGCGTTCAATGACACGTCGTGTCGAAATCTGGTAAGATCTTAAATGGGGTTAGGGGGTACTTTTTTCAGGGTTAGCAATGTCACAAGTAAATTTAACATAATGTCTGTTAATCTCAATTGTTTTGATGCTTCCGTAAACGCATAGTGCTCACTCTCTATACTGCTAAATACCACTTATCAATAGATGATTACAGCTCATAACTCTTATATTTATAAGGGGAATATTAAACTAATTATTTTAATTAATTGAGCTAAGACAAGTTTAAGCAAAGATTGTAAAGATAAGAATATGATATATAGTATTACTATTCTATCTCACTAAAAATTGAGCGAAAAACAACAACTTCACACAACTATATCTGTTTATAAATGCAGAATTTCAGGATGAAGGATTATATATTACATATTACATATTCTTAAAATTACATATTTAAAAATTTTTAAAATCTACAGATATATAAATACAACGAGACAGTTAATCATTACAAAATATTCCATATAATATTCCTATTAGACAAAAACTATACATACTACTTTAACATATCCCTTTTTTGGTGTCTTGTATACTTAAACAAACTCACGCATAACAAAACTTTATCTAATTTCCGACAATCCGATCAATATCAATAGTCTTAATAGTCATAAAAGCACCAAATAAAAATAATATGAATGTGAAGAGAAATATCTACACATAGTTACTACAATATATAGGAAGAATAATTATATATTATATATATTATTAAGATATATATAACAAACTACAAACATTCTAAATAATATATTATCTACAAATACTACTATTTCTATGAGTATAATGTTCTAAGTCAGGATAACAACACTAACTCTAAATAATAGAAAAATTTTATAATAAAATCCTATTAATTAGAATATCATTAGAAAAAAAAAAAATAGAATAAATTAATGTATATTTTTTAAATTCAAAACATTAAACATAATGTATTATATTATATACCTATATACAAATATTCCAGCAATTCATAATAATAATTTTTAATTATTATTAACCCAATTCCTTTAATTTAATCATATAAAGAATTTAATAATAATAATCAAAGCAATTTATATAATAGAAAGAAAAACACTTTGTTTTTGAGATTTCTTATTTAGTTGGGATAAACAATAAAGGTTGATATGAACCATACACGAATTTAAATAAATTGGTACCTTCTGGGTATTTATTTTTTTTACTCACAGAATGAATAAAAGTATCATTTATTAGAAGATATCTAAAATTCCATTTTCTTTATTTTTGGTTTTAAGTTTTCAGTTCGTTAAAAATTCCACATTATAATGTCTTTTTTTCAAATGAAAGCAAAATGCTTATTTAATTTCCCAAGTGAATTATTAAGTAAACAATAATTTTCCTTAGAAAATAATAATAATAATCGCTTAATATGAAATCAATAATAATTAAATTTATATTATCTGTACAATTTAAGAATATTTTTCAAAACCCAACTTTAAGCTCATACACTTGGACAAATTAATATAGGTACAGTTAATTCCAAAATTTTCAAATTTTTGAATCTTAATCAAATATTGCATTATAATTACATTATTCATTTTTAGGTGAATTACCAGACCTATGCTAGATTCATCATGGGCATTTCTCTCATTAATTATTTTTAAAATACTTTTCTTAAAAATCATGTTCAATTTTCTATTCATTTGAAGTCAACAGAAATCTGCCTCTTTAATTAATAATTATTACGAAAACACAAAAAAAAAATCAATTCCTTTCTAAATTTTTTTTCAAACATAATAATTTCCTACCACAATCCATACTTACAATTTATAAAAAATATCCCATCTATATCTTTTAAAGTATTGTCAATTTTAATTAAATTTTACAACTACCAAACATCATCCAAAATATTAGCTACCTTAAAAGGCCCAAACATACATCAGTACATGTAAAATACAGATTGCTATAATACTTTCTAAGCTACACTATATAAACGATAATTATAATTGGCTTGCTACATTATAAAAATACTTCCATAATATTAAAACCTATGTTACCATTTTTTATATTTTTAAATTAACATATTTTATCTGATATTCTTTATCATTATTATATATATATATAATATAGTGTATAATATATATTAATATATATATATTATATATATATATATATATTAATATATATATATATATATATAATATATATATTATATTATTATTATAATATAAAATAATAATATATATAATATATTATAATAATAAAATAATATATATTTATAATAATTATAATATATATATATATATATATAAATATAATTATTATATAAATATATATAAATATAAATATTAATAAATATATATATTTTCCATCACACCTCTACACCGTCCATTATAAAATCCCATCCATCCTTCTATTCCTACCTCGCTTTACCCTATGTCCCGATAATAATTCAGATTTATCATAAAATTATTCTAAAAAATATATTAATGCAGAATCTGACCAAACTTTAAAAATACTTACTCTGCTCGAACTCAATTTTACATATAATAACATAATGAACATAATAAACCGAAAGAGCACATTAAATAACAAAAAAAAACATCCTTACATCTCTCTCCCATGTAAAACCATTAATCTCAACTCTAAAAAATTCTAAGGGTTCTCAAATTAAAATGATGACGTTTATAAAAAACTAAATTATAAAATAGTACTTAAAATAATTTTGTTTTGATGTAAATAATTAGAATTAATAAATCATGACAGATGTATTGCGATACTTTGATCGTTAATTAGTACAGCAAAAAATCAATATCTACTGATCTTGGTCACAGCACGAACAATTATATTTATACTACAAAACAAATCTATAGTATTAGTAACAGATTAAAAAACTCAATTCAACATCTAGGAACGAGTCTAACAGTAGTCCGAAGCACAGACCTCACACTCTCTAAAAAAAAAATAATAATACAATTTTCATTTATTCTCATTGTACGTGATAGAAGCTACTAATAATACAAGTTATCAATTAATCACTATATTCACAAATGTATACACAACTGTAAAGAAAATATTTATAAATATCTATAACAGATAAATAAGTATAAAATGACAAAACACACACAACATACTGCTTTATTCAAAAAACGATATTGCATTGCGCATAGTACTGTGATAGGACTGAAAATAATCTAAGTAGAGATAGACCGCTAGCCTATTACTATTAGGAAAAATGACTTGATAATCTTCACAATAAGTCATATTACTAGAAAACGGCATTATATATAAAAATCACTCAAAATCATCAGTTAGGGGCAAATTTGAGCAAAGACACTACCGGCAATTTAATTTTGGTGGAGTCTCAATAACAATGGTAATCAAAATTATAATAATTAAAAATCCTTAATTTATATGATTAATTTTTACAAATACTCTTATAACACCAAAACACTAATAGAGAATGCCAACAAAAAAACAGATACAGTGAAGCTGTTAATTGTGTACTATGCGGTATTTTAATTTAAATCTCTCTTTTTTTTTTGAGGGCAAATAGTACTAGGAGTAATCCTAATCACTACTAGGCACACAGAATTCGTGGCTATACCAACACACGTGTATAAGTAAAAAACTACGACAGGGGAATTAATACCACTAACAGAACGGAAGAGGAACAATTGAGCCTGCCGTTCAGATCTTATATTTAGCTATGCACATTAATACTACACAATTCAAATTTTTGGCTTGTTCTCATACATCTACACAAAAGGCAAACAAAAAACATAACAAATAAACACAGAACAAAAGATATATCTTTGATAAACATATACTATAATAATAAAGCTTTGATCATAAAATAATTACAAAATATATAGAGGACAGAAAATAGCGTGCTTAGAAAAAAGCCTAACTTCTCACAGTCGAAAAAAACGTTGATTTAACAACGAGAAATCACAGGTTAACGATACATTTGATGCCACAGTCTATGATTTATAGTATACAACAAAAAATATAAATAAATTGAACTACAGAAACTTTTCGACTGCGCACTATGACGTATTACATTATGATATTCAAATACACTGCTACAATAAAATAAATTAAAATTTAATAAGTACTATAATTATATTATATATATATATAATATAATATCTATAATAACTAAATAATATATATATATATATAATATATATTAATAATAAAAAAAATATAATAATATAATATATATATAAATATATATTATATAATATACTATATATATATAATATATATCATAAATGATATATAATAATATATATACTAAATATAAAATAAAAAAATATAAATAATAATAATATATATATAAATAAATCTAGAGGATGGTAAAAAATGAAAAAAATTACAAAATTGATTTTTCAACTGATTTTTATCATCTTGATTTTTTGCTTACCAAAAATAAAATCATGATATTATAAATTATTTGATTTTTATTGATTATTTATGCTTTTTTTATAATTATACTTTGTTAATTTTTTTTGGTATATAAATATAAGTTGATTTAAATATATCAAATAGAATAAAAAGAAATTAGAACCTTTAAATACCATTGCAAGGCTAACTCTGTTTCAAATATCTACATTAATGGAAAATTTCAAACAAAAGATTTACAGGATTCAACATGTAATTTCTTATTTAATTTCCTGCACATATATATAAATAAAATTATAATTATTACAAATTAAACACATCTTTAAGTGTTAGAGCGGTTTCAATTGATGTCAATAAGAATATAAGCATATTTATAAATTATTGAAACATCAGAATTTAAGGGTTTTAACAGGGTTCTAAAATAAAATTACTTAACCGACTTAAAAAAAAAATTTTATTTAACAATAATTATAATATTCGCGTGACGTCACAGATTTCTACAAAAAATAACTCCAATAAAAATCAAAAAAATACAAAAAAACTCAAATTGATTTTTTCATCAAAAAATCTCAATTTTAATAATGATAATATTATAATAATATAAAAATAATAAATATATATTAAATTAAAATATAAAATAAATTATAAAAATTATAATTAAATTTAAATATATTTTAATCTTTTTTAAAATAATATAAATATAATTAATTAATATAATAATAAATTATTTATATATAATATAGTTAGATGGTCTGGCTCATAAGGCATGAGGGCGACCTGGTCCAAATTGCCCTGGGTGAACGCCCCGACGCCTTTATAATAAGATGCTTCGCTGCGCAAATGCAGAGGCTACAGATTTAGAGCGCACGCCCGTAAGTCGCATGAGGCACGCGAGCGATGAAATATATTATCTATTATATACATTGATCAATATATTTAAATCTGTAATTATATAAAATAAAATCGATAATTATAAAATATATATAAATTAAATAATATATAAATTAATATAATATAATCTATTAATTATATATAATATATTTTTTTACTTAACTTTATCAACCATACTTTAGTTTAAACTATTTCAGTTAAATAAAAACCTGCTGTATGCACCTTATACTTAAAGGGAAAACACAACAATACAAGGACCTTCAAAAAACCAGCAAAGTACACTCAGGCTGCTTTTCTTAAAAACGTGAAAACTTTTGCAAATAAATAAAGAATTAATATCGAAATTGCTTTTGAGGGAAATGTGGAATAATTTTTAAAAAATATAAAATAAGAAGTGGAATTCATATATCGCAATAACATTTCAAAACATAATTAAAATAATATAGAGTTTAAAATTATTTAAAAATAATAAAAAATAATTAAATAAATAATAATTATTTAAAATATATATTATATATATAATAATATATCATATATATATTATATCATCTTTTAAATAATTCTTATCTATTCATTATGCTCATTAACATTTAAAGGAGATTTAGGATATATAAATGAGACCTGCCTTAAAATAGAGAAATGAAAAAAACAAAGAATAAAGAGTAGGAGCACAACATAGCAAAAACAGATACAGAAAGGAAATAGCACCAAGACATATATATAACCAAAGAGAGAGCGCGGTCTGAATATACCATTAAATTAAGTGAGAGCCGTCACAGTACAGAAAACTCCAACTACCTATGAGCATTAACAAGTGGGACCAATAATGCACGGACCCTCACTATGGTAATCGTCACATGTAAGGGTTCGATTACCCCTGGCCCAAGTAGTAGGGGCCCACAAACCATGCCCCCATAGAACAAAGACCACCGCAACATTAACTCATCCTATTCAACAGGTGATTGCATTGGGATCCGACACTGCCACAAAGGGAGACTCTGCACACTATAACAACACAACTATTACCCACTACCGGGCTGGGCTATTTTTATAATACGTAAAAAAACCCGGCCCAAAATGCAAAGGCGTGTTAAGGTATCGTTTCTTTAAATTAAAAAATTATAACATTAAATGTGAAATAAAATTATATATTAAGAAACCGAGATAAAAGAACAGATTTATTACATATTTACACTGTAATTACAGTAATTAAAGTAATTATATGCAAAAATATACATGTTATTTATTTATAATTTATTATGTGTTTACATATGACTTTAACACATAATAATGGAAATTATTAATTTTAAAGATTAATTTTAATATTCAGTTTCTTATAATTTTGTAGAAAATATACTACATTTAAAAAACAATTATCTTATTTTGTTATATGTATGCATACAGAGAGATTATAATAGATAATTTATGTAAATAAAAAGCAAAAAAATAAATATATATATACTCATCTATTATCACATCATAATAATAACATCTATTATTATTATTTATTATCTAACATTTCTTGGAAACAGACGCACAGCATGTATTTTCCTTACTTCTATCACTTTACAACTACACAAATTACCACAATTACACAAAAAGCCTACAAACACTCATTATACTATTTATATATATGAATAGTATATATATAGTATATATATATATATATATATAAATAATAATATATTATAATATATAATATAGTATAAATAAACTATAATATTATATATATATAGAAAGAATATATATTAATAAATTAATTATATACTCATAAATAAATATATACAAATATATAATAAGTATATAAACAAATATATAAAATAAAATGATATATAATATAAATATATAAATTAATATTAGATTATAAATATAATATTAATAAATATATATAAAAATAAGAAAAATAAAAAAGATATATATAAGTACGTAAATAAGTATTAAATAAATATAATTAAATAATAATAAACTCACATATAAATATATATATACTATATAAATCAGTGCATATAAATATATTAATTATATATAATATAATAATATACTATAACAAATAATTTAAAAAATAAATATATATAAAATCAATATACAAAAATACTATATATATATACAACCACTATTTTATATTGTTCACTCATATATTAATATAAAATAATATATATTAGAATATAATAATAATAATAAATAAATAATAAAACCGATATAAATAATATTATATCAATAATAATACATATATAAAAAATAAATACTTTTAATATTATAAATATATAATATGACAATTAAAATAATACATAATATAACATATATATATACTATTTTATAATATTATATAACACAAAATATATATTAAATACTAATATATCAATAATAAAATATAATAATAATTTATATAACTTATAATATACAAATATAATAATATATATATAAATAAATATAAATATTATATATTCTACTTCATAATATATATAAAAATATACCAAAAAATATACATAAATATATATATAAATATATATATACATTATAATATAACATGATTAATAGTATCACTAATATAAACAGATAACCGTATATATATATGAAATAAATATAAATAATTACAATATATATATGAATACATATAATAATATAAATATTATATATATAACATATAAAATATATAAAAGAATTTTACACATGCGATTAGACCATCACGAAGCTTCCTAATTATTAAGAAATCGTCATATACCTATATAATAATATACTAGTATAATATATATATATACTACACATACACACACACATAAATAATCATAATAATATAATATATATATATATAAAATATATTTAACCCTATATTTATTATATTAATATCAATAATAAAAATAATTATATATATATATATATAAATAATATTAATACCGTAATAATATATTAAATATAGTATATATAATACATAAAACAACGTATATCACTATCCCAACCACTACATAAAACAAACCATACATTTACTCAGGATCCATTCCTACAACTAAAATATATATACTTATATATAACATAATATAAATAATAATCTACATAGTTAAATACAATCCAATAATAATATAAAAATAACACTATAATATAATAATCATATATAATATGACCATAAATTATATATATAACCCACACTATCACTCTAACTAATAAAACAATAATATATATAATCGATATTTATAACATACAATATAAAAGATACAAATTATTATTATCTTGTTTGTCTTTATAATCGGGCAATATATTAAATGTATAAAAATATATATAAAGTAATATAAATAAATATATATAGATACATTAATCAATAATTTATAATAATATATAATACTATTATTAAATATTATACTCACACACACTACTATACCTACACATATACATACACCCTACAATCCTGTAGGATTATAATAAGTTATACTACTATATATAAATAAAAACTTTCTGCTGAAGATGTATATATAAATATAACTATTTTAATTAAAATTTTATAATATTTTTATTAAAATCTACTTTTGAGTCGCATCTTATGACACACAATTATTGCACACGCAACGATAACTGAGGGTTTTTAATAATAACGGATGAATTACAACCCAGTGGTGGGACTGAGGAATTGTATAAAAAAAAACCTTACTTAGGAGTTTTTTGCAACCCTGACTCACAACCATAACCACACCTTTATTTACTCGCGTCTCTGCCAAACTCAACATTTCTCTCTTCAAGCAAATTTCGTTACAACGCGACATCAAATCCACACACTTTCTCTTCGCGTCTCCAGCCCGGTACTATCGAGTTCCCAACACAACTCTACACTTATAACATCGATTATAACCAACACGACTATTTATCCCTTATCATAAATACTTTCCACATTACCAAATGATGCATCTAATACATACTTTCCCATTTATTCTCTTCATTTACCCTTTCTTCCACACCCCACCCCACCTCCATCCTACATACGATTCATCCACTACCCTCAATACTTTATTATATACAATAAATCTTTTTCACACCTACACATCCAATGTCTAGACTCATCTAGAACACATTGAACTTTAGATCTATACTATCTTATTCAGACCAATAAGTCTATCAACTAATACAACAGGATAAATACATAATAACACTATTATCATAATAACCACACATCAAAGACTTAAGATCCCTATACTACATTCACCGACAACGAGATATTATTGGCACCAGCCACCTTAATACTACCATTAACCCCACAAGAGTCAGTTTCGCTACTCAGGCAATAAAAAAACCGAATCTCGCTGCACTACAAATCCGTGTCCCTATATATCCCACACAATAACGCCACTACAACAAATATGTTAGAGGATAACTACAGAACATTGAGGGACTTCCAGGCTGCTCAATGAGATCTACACATAACTTCACACTGAGCCAGACTCAGTGACTAACACTCACAAAGTCATAATCCATGTAAAGCTTCTTACTCTAACGATATATAAATTCTTTCTCACACACCCTCTTTTACATACCTCCTAATTACTCTAATACCAATCCTGCTCAATCCGACCATAAACTAACTATCATATATAAGAATTGACGACTCCCCTCACACACAATCTCGCAGAAACAAAAAGTCATTCAACCGCTCATATAAGTAGCGCTTATAAAATGACGCACCTCCACTCGCTCATGCATTCTCACCATACTAATTAACTAAACACCAATCTAAAAGTTAACATTACATTCGCCATCGGCGCCTCCACACAGCGATACAGAATTCTGCTTTTCTACATAATACAACCCATCACAGATACTACATTAATTGAATACGCAAAGGAGAAGCACGTAAACACAACCGCACTTGTACTCATCTACGCATATTAATCCTAATAACCGAATCACACATAATCAGACAACAACCGAATTTATTCTTACACATAAATTAAGACACGCTTCACGTAAATCGTCTATAACAATAACTCTTTAATGATTCCCAGATTCAGAAAGCCCTGACCACTAACACAATAGATTGTAATACCTGCAATATAGGCCAAACATAAACTCTGTGTAGTGTATATAGTATATAATATACTATACATATATACAAAAAATATAAATATATAAAATATAGATATAATTACAATATAATATATATATATATATATATTAATAAAATATTTCGAATAATTATAGATAAAATTTTATACTGTAAATAAATTAGTATATAAAAATATATACTTAATTTATTACTTAAATATATATACTATAAAATTAAAATAAACAAAATAATCATCTAGAGAACTGCTCTTCTTTATGAAAACAAGTACAATGTATCACAAAGATACTAAAAGTATAAATATTTATTAAAAACTAATATCTTCTTACTGGTCATATAAAAATTTAAACTAAAATTAAATGATTTCTTAAATTTTATATTTATAAAATATTTTAATTCCCTGTTTATTTCTTAAATGATAAATTTAAAAATAAAAAACATATGTAGAATATTACATTTAAGTATATAGATAAGTATTATAATATAGTATATATATATATATATTATAATAATATAATAATATAAATATATAAAAATAATATTATATATTAACTTATATAAATAATAATTATTTATAATTATATTTAAATAATAGATATAAATATAATATTAAAATCTAAGATAAATAATATAAAGAAAAAAAATTATATATATTATAAAAATTATATATATTTATTATATATATTAAAATAATATATATATTAGATAGAAATTGTTATATTAACCTAATTTTACACAAAGAGTCCAATTATTACTAAAAAAATATAATAATAAAGGTTATATTAAAATGAAAACAGAAAATTTTAGAAATTTTTGAAATTATTACTTTTTACCCTGTACCAATCCGCAAATATTTTCCCATATCACTGTATAATCATTCAGTGTTTATATTAGTTTTTTTATGAATATACGTATATAAATAGAAATACATTAATATCAATATATTGCTTTAGGTTAATGTATCAGATTTCCTACATTAGTTTTTGTAAAGAAATTTACTTTAGAAACTATTCTTCAACGTGATGAGTGAATTTAAAAAAAAACTTATTTATTTTATGTATAGTAAATATTTGGTATATTTATTCAACTATATGGACGTACATCTAACGCACTCCTTTTATTATTTTATTTCCAAACCATGCAAAACACAGTATTTTATATATTATATACAAAAAAGAAAAATAAATATTAAAAGAATACGGATTAACATTAAAGCCTAGGTTCTGAATAACGTCCACTGGGATCACAAAATTTCCAAATGGGGAGATTTAGATTAACTACTTAACTTATTTTTCTATCTCAATAGCACTGAAATTTTTGATTTTTATAGCGTTCTTAAATTCTGTCTAAAGCCTTTAAAAGTCTTAAAAACCGAAGAATCCTAAACTGCTTCATAATATTCAAGTAGTTTAAACTACAAAACAACTGGAATAATTATATCTTATTTTTGAGAACTCTTACAAAATAATTATTTCTCTTTTACACTCTCTTTTACTCTCTCTCTATATATATTTGAAAGATGTATTTCATTATCATTATCTCATTATGGGCAGTTATACATTTGTCACATACTTCCTTTTTTATGCAGTGATAGAAAAACTTATTATATACTGACTTTATTAACTATTCATTAGAATGATCTTTACGCATTGAGTGCAACTGTCAAATATCTAATGGAGCCAAATCAAAGAAATAATGGTTCATCTCAGATTCTCAAAAATAAATATTGGCTATAATTTACAATAGACAAGGCCCACCTCCTTTACAAACATGCGCTCGGAAGTCCCGCAATTCCTATAACCATGCTAAAATATCAGATACCTAATTTAATAATTTTTTTAATATATTATGTATATGGACCACAATTCACATAAATTGATTCCCAGGTACTATAGAAGAGAAAAACTAATCAAGTCTCTTAGAAAGAAAAAATAAATTTTCCACAAAAATATTTTTAAAATTATTAAATTCATAAGGTATAGAATGAGCTTCCACTGCTAAAAAGGTAGAATAGTTAATTATGATTGCTTTGCTATCATAGAAAAATATGGTAGAGCAAGTCATGGTTATAATCACATATTTTACATTTCATTCAGCCCTCAATTATTAAAAATATTGAAGCTAACCGCACTAATCTGAGAACTATTTAAATTTAAATGATTTCACACACCTATAAATCATGCAACAACGAGTTTAAAAGACATTTTTAATCATCCACGTATCATGCGTATGATACACTGCCCATTCAGTTTATTTCGTCAGCTTTCATCATACATAGTATAAACATATTCATAAACTCTTTATTCAACAAAAAGATACACCACGAGAGACACTTGAAAATAAAACTGTGATCTTAAGAGTATGGATAATATAATAATTTAGAAAACATCACAAACAATTGCCCATTGGGTAACAAATAAGGTTGAGTATTAATAGAATTAACCAAAATGATACTAGAATCGGAACCACTGTGTCTAATATACCAAATATCTATTCTTTCAGTGGAGCAAAATAAAACAAAAACTTTCAATCTATATTTGATATTAAAAATTAGATAAAAACATACATAACGAAAAAATGTTTTTATCAATGATATGGTATGGTTCTATTAGCGAAGATTAGTAAATGTGATTAAAAATTCAAATAGAAAAGTTAATCCTCACACTCTTAAATGTGAAACTTCGGCTTGGCTTCATGTCATTATAAGTAATCAAAATAAGTTCTTATTTATACATAGCTTTACAGTGATGCTTAAACATATCATTAAGATCCATATAATTATAACCTATACAACAGATAACCTTAATAAACTATTGTGGGATTAGTTTGAGACGTCTACTAATAGACACTGGTCATATTAAAAGTTAATTTTTTTGTTTCGAAGTCTTTTATATATAAATAATAATAAATACCTTAAATTACAAACGTAGCACAAAAATAACACAAAAATACAAATATTTAACAAACAAATCTAAATAATAATTAAACAACATTAATCAAAAAGTTATAAAATTATACATAAAAAGAAAAAGAATATAAAACAGATATTAAAGTCAATTAATGATATCCAATAACAGTCCTAAATACACATCTCATTTAATACAATCACACATAATACAAATCAAAAATCGAAAAGGATAAACTTGGATACAACCCATCATATCGAACAGAATAGAAGAAGAAACAATAAAAAATAGAAAGAAACAGAGATAGATTAAGATAAGTATAATTATACGGAATGATTACTATCTACTTCAAGCTACCATCACTCACACTTTTCAGTAACACTAAATTTACAACTCCGAAGTACAATAACTCTTATTCCGAATAAATTTAATAAAATTCAGCTAAAAGAGAAATAAAAAATATAAAATCATAAAATCACCACCAATATTGCATACACTTCATACAATGAGGAAATACTATATCTATACATAATATTTTGAAAAATTTTCAAAAACCAATTTATAATCATTAACTTGTTTGTAATAATCATTTAGAAATTCACTCTTAATATCATAATCCCTCTTAGCAAATGTTTCTTATCATTCAGTAAACTCTCTTCCCTATGAATTAAATACAATTTCTTCTAACAACAGTCAGGGAGAGGATTTTCCAATAGAACTTGTTCCAGAAAGTCTAGAGTTGTTAACACATGTACATTATAAAATAACAAACTAAAATAATATCATTCTAAATAAAAAAACAACGAACCTATCATTTTAACAAAGATCGTGAATACTAATTACATCAGTAATCTCACATTTATAACATGCAATCATACCTTACAAGTAATTATGCCACCTCAATAAATAAACATTTCCTTATTACACATATAAATTCTCATTCCACATAAAATTAATATCCAAATACTCAAATAAATTAATAAAATCAATACATATATATAATCATAAATCCCAAAAAATACACTGGACCTAACACTTATCTAATATTTTACAAACCGTAACCCATTTAAATAACCAATACAACTAAAAATCTATATATACGATAAAATTCATTATAAAATACTATTGCATAATAAATCAACCCCTCAAACCAATGAAAATCTAAATTTAACAGTCTTTTAATACTAGAATAAACCAAAACATATTTATCAATCTATATATATTGAGTCAGATGTAAAAGATCCTTACACCACGCCGGCTCCACAACTCGAGCGAACCTCACTACACACACCTTAGGGCTAAAATCAGCAACATGGCTCAGGGCCCTGCATAACACATTATATCAGCTCGTCTTTACTCAAATGTCACAGACACCAGATTTTGAAGACAAGTTGGTAACGAATGCAACTCATCTTCAGAATACTTATCAAAACTCAAACAAACAATATACACTAACTTATCAATTACACAGATTTTATCCTATCGCATTATTAATAGTCCTTAAGAAATATAACAGAAAACATAACAAATAATCAAAATGGTTATATAAATAACTAATAAAATATAAATAATATATAAAAGAATATTTCCTTCTTTAGAAGAAATTTTCTTAAGATACAAGAAGATAGTGTTACTGCTAAAGTGGGAAGATTCAGATAAGATTAGGGATAATCATAATTACATAACTATAATTATATATATATATATACATATTTTAATAAATATAATAAATATATAAATATATATATATATATATATATAATATATAATAATATATATATATATATAATTATATATATTTATAATACAAATATCTCACTAAACAACTAAGCAGCTATCAAATAACACTATATACAAGCGAATTAACACAATTTCAGAGAACAATTTCTTAGTCACGAGCATCAAAATATAGGACCTTTACACATCACCATTTCCCATTGCATGTCTGCCAAGGTTTGGCGATGCGATATATAACTCCGCAACTCTAATCCTATCACAATTAATCATTAATTAACCGAACCGAAACCAAATATAAATACACAAAGAAACAGAACAGCCATAGGCAAAGGGGTTTTTTCAGCCCCTTCGCTCACCCCACAGAAACGGAAGCAGAATCCTCGCAAACATTTCTCAATAAATGAACTCGTAAACGATACTTCAAGAGAAAGCAGCTTTCACTCTGCTTGCGATTTTATAATATAAATTCTTAAAATTACTTAAATTCTATCATTTTTAATTAGTATTTAAATATTGTTTTCTAAATATTTCAAAATTAATTATCAAACAAAAGAAATGAAGCTAGAAAAATTTTGTAAGCATCCATCAATATCACAACCATGATTCCAAATAAGAATTCAACTTACTAAAATGTATATAATATTATTAAAAATACAATTGATTATAAAAAAAACACATATCATTAAAAATAATTATTTTCTTAATGATATAAGATATATAGAGATTACCTTGGAAGTAGAAAAACTATCATCATTATAATCAAAATAACATGATTAAAGAATAGTCAGATACCTACATTACTGTAAGTCGAGTCTTCAGATTTCGTTATCTTACTTTCAATAAATCAATTTCTAACACTTTCCTTCTTCTTCTAAAATTACTCTTCTTAACTGATCCTTTACTACATTATATTGGGCAAAATATAAATTAATTATATTATATTAAATAATATTAATATAATAATAAATTATATAAAATTATAAAAAATATAAATAAATATATTTATCTAATTATTAATGTGGATCAATATATCCTATATATAATAATACTATATATTATAATATTAATAACATAATAATAATATATATAATAAATTAATAATAAATATATAAATATAATATAAATATAATTATAAAAATATATAAATAACCGTATATATATATAATAATATAATAATATTATATATATATAATAAATATTATATATAATATATATAAATATATATATAAAATATATTAATATATTATAATATATATATTTAAAAAATAATATAATGATATTATATATATAAATACTAATAAATATATATATAATACATATAGGAGTAATTATAATAGGTATTTAGTTGAATGGGAAACGATTAGAAAATAAGTTGAACGATGACGAATGACGATTTATAGTAAAATTTATTGATGAACTTCTTTTGCATGATGAAAAATTAGAATAGAGTATAAAATTTTTTAAAAATTTTAATTCTTAAACTATAATATAATGTATTATAATAATAAAAAACTATATTAATAATATAATACAAAATAAATATAAAAATAATTAATAATAATAATATATATATAAAAATAATATATTTATTTAATATATTAAATATATATATAAATTAAATTAAAATCATTTAAAATTCAATTTATTTAATATTATTTATTCATTAATATCCAAATTATAAATTTAAATTCGTCAACATACATGATCAAAAACATCATCAACATATATAAACCATTCCTTTTATGAATATAACATTAATATACCATATCAGAATAATCAGACACATTCAATAAATAACTACCAATACCTACCAAATATTAAACTACAAAAATAAATAATAATTTAAAATCACCTTTATACTAACATACCTACTATACCCTAATAATCAAAATTATACCAATAACTTATCACACTCATTCCAATCCTCACCTCTTCATAAATCTCTCTCATTTCTACAGTAGTAGAAGAGCATTAAAAAAAGGAAAAATTAAAAAGTTTACAAACTAAATGTCATTAATTAAAAAATCACTTCAAATTTTTTTTTCTAAACATCTCTTTTTGTATAAGATCGTCAATAAATAGCACACCTACGATTAACACATCAAGGAAACTCTAAAATTTACAACACAAATTATCATTCCTCCCTAACCCATCGAACAAAAATCCATTACACTAACAACAATTACGTCCTGGCCATTTTTTTGCCAACCCCCTTCTCTTAGCTTCTCCTCTCTACGACTCTCGAGCGCACTATACGACTGCTCGCGGCAATTCTCTTCTCCTACTCACCCTCTCCTATTAACATAGGGTATGGAAAATAACAACTTAACTGTTTTTTTTTCTTAAAATACAACTACAACAGACTGATTTCAATTTTTTAAAAAAAAATAAAAATAAAAAATAAAACCAATATATTTTTTTTCTCACGTACTTTAATTACATTATTAATGAAACATTTAAACATAAAGTAGTATTTTAAATGAGTTTTAATAGAAATTATTTAAAGTTGCATAAAATATTCTAACTACTAATAAAAAATATAAATAAAAATGTAGAGACCAATTATGTTAATAATAATATAAAGAAATTACAGCATTTCTTAAATTTAAAAATAATTTATAGTTTTAATATTATTAACCATAAATTTTAAATATTCTTTAATAACGTATACTTTTGGATTTACTACTCATTTTCGAATTAATCTTACTCTGTAGTAAAAATTCAGGTATAAAAAAATTATTATGCTCTATACAAATGATTATTATTACAAATAAAATAACATAAATATCTGGAGAACCTAAAGAAGGTATATTAATAAAAATAATTTATATACTCTAATTCACATTATGAGAAAAAATAGCATTAATACTTTATATCTATTTTATACCAACCCCAAAAAATTTATATTATAATTTATTGACTTATATGTACAACCAAAAATT
>JABUQX010000853.1:0-30000 GCA_015478945.1 Trachelipus rathkii
TATTGGGGACGTGGATAGCCTAGTGGTTAGAGCATCCGTTTGTTGTTAACTCGCAACGCGAGTCCAACGTTCCGAATCCAGTGACGAGATAAAATCTTCTGTAGACTTCATTCATTTGCTGGAGTACGGTATACACGTCCGAAGTTAGGTATGACGCAAATAAAACCAAACCCTAACTCTACATTTCCAAAAATGTAAGAGTTTACATTATATTTACGGGGTGATACATTAAATTTGTCCAGAGTTTAATTATATATATATTATATATATATATATATATATATATATATATATATTATATATATATATATAATATTTTTAATTTTATATATATATATTATATATATATATATATATATTTGGTTTAGAGCGACAACTATCATCTGATCCATATTTCAAACACTACAATAGCTTACAGGGAAAATGGCATACATTGTTGAATCTCTGGCACAAATTTTATTGCGAACTGTAAAAAAAAAAAAAAAAAAAAACAAAAAAAAAAAAAAAAAAAAAAAAATCATAATCCAAAACTACAGATAGCTACAGCGAAAAGGATACATTTTTGGAATCCTTGAAAATTTAGCTTAGGAATTAAAAAAAATAATAAATAAATAAATAAAATAATATTGGCAATTTTTTTTTTTAGGAACAGAAAACATTATATTATATATATATATATATATATTTATATATTATATATATTATATATTTATATATTATATATATATATATATAATATAATATATATATATTATATATATAAGTATATATATATTATATATATATATTCATTTGTAAGTTTACACGGCAATATAGGGGCTCGAGCCGACGGGCGAACACAGGGGGGGACGTGTTTCCATACCCGTAGGGGAGGGGCGGAGGAACCGCTCGACACCCAAACTACCAAAGATGCGGGGTTCGGAGACCGCTCCGGAGGGGGGCAATTAGTCCTACCCCGTAGTTCCCGAAGAGAGACCCCGACTCCTGCATCGGTGCGGTATACCTTGGGGTATTCTTTAGTAAAAGAAAAAAAAGCAAATTTAATAGATAGTCTATTTTATTTTAACGATAACCAATAAAAGGTCTCTTAAATAGGCTCTCTAATCATATTACTATATTATTAAAATAATATTTTTTATTTTTTATTTTTTTTTACATTTTCCTATCTAAAATTTTATCAGATTAAAAAATTTATTCCATTTCAGCTGTAGTATTGTAGTTTTTGACTTGATTTAAATATATTTTTTTTTTTTTTTTTTTTTTTTTTTTTTTTTTTTTTTTTTTTTTTTTTTTTTTTTTTTTTACATTTCCCGCCTAAAATTGGACCAGCATTCCAGCAATGTATTCCTTTTCCGTGTAGCTATTGTAGTTTTTGAGATATGAGAATGGAATTGAAGCTCTATATATATATATATATATATATATATATATATATATATATTATATATATATATATTATATATTATATATATATATACTTATAATTATTATATATAATATAGTATATATATATATATATATATATATATTATTATATATATTAGAGGTGTAATATATATTCCGGTCGGAATTTGACATTTTTTTCCGGTTCGGTTCCGGCTGGAATTTTGAAAAATTCCGGCTGGAACCGGAATTACTAATTTGCTTCTGAGAAAAATTTGCTTGAAGAGAGATTTATTCTATACTAACCATGCCATCTTTTTTAACAAATATATAGTAGCCTTGGTGTAAAGTATTCATACAGTGTATCACACATACTAACAGTATTTATTTAACATAAAGTTTACTCAATACCTCAAAATAATAGGAATTATAAGATATTATTAGATTCAAATTTAATTTTCCAAAATTATATATATTATTATATATATATATATATATATATAATATATTATATATATCTTATATAGTATATATATATATTATATTATATATATATATATATATTATATATTATATATATATATATAGCGAAATTTTTCTTTAAACGTTAACGTAAATTTAAAAAATAAATACATTCTAATAGAATACTTCTTTTATATATATATATATATTATATTATATATATATATATATAATATTATATTATATATATTATATATATATATATATTTATATATATATATATATATATATTATATATATAATGGTATAAAGTAAAGAGGATATGATACGTACGACAGAGATAGTTATCATATATTTGTAAAGTCTCTCTAAACACTTTTTGAAAAATATTGCTGACTTGTAGCGAGTAAAAAAAAAATTGTTTCACCAGCTATTGGGCGGTATCTTTTTAAATGTTTTTCCTCAAATATATTTCTGCTTCTAAAAATGAAAATAATTTCTCTGAATATATGGAGGAGACTGGAAAGGAAAGTAATTTTTTGGGCTAGTACTGCTTTGTTTGGGAATTTAGCTTTGGTCACTTTCCACCAATTAAGTAATTCTTTTTTTCCCAGATTAGAAATTGATTTTTTCTGGTCTAAAACAAAATTTAATTTTCTTTAAGAATTTCACCTTTCAAGAGCCACTGATTTTTCCTTTTTTTCTTTTTACACTAACTGACTCGCTCTCATTTCACTTTCTTCAAACTTATAAAAATTAGAAATTATGGAGGTATTTCGCTTCGTAATGCTCTGATATTTTGAGGTACTTGGGCAATCTCAAGTTTTATTGTATGATAAGCTCGTTCTGAAAATGACTCATCTCGCCTGACCTTTTTTCTGTCCTGCTACTACTATCTATGCACTTTTACTTTCAATTATTTGCAATATTTCTTCAAAGCATCCATTTTCTACTCAATTCTTTTATTTCATTAGGAAAATAAAAGTCACGTTTTAGTATCTGGGTCTATCCATGCCACCATACCTTCTCTTGTTTTGAATATTTCATTAGAAAATAAGTAGTATCTTGGGGTTACTACAGTATTTAAAACAATTATCTTGGTTTTGATATATGTCTATTGATCTTTTCTCTTCTTTCCTTTTTACTTCATTAAAACTAAACTAATGCCTTCTTCAGCTCTTCCTTATTCTCTGCTGTCATCCTCAGAGTTTGAAGAGATATGCTGGAGAGCTCAAATATGTAGAGATAATTGATGATATTATTGATTTTGCCTTATAGTTTCCGTTACCATGAGAAATGGTTGCAAAACTCTTAGGAATTTTTTTTCAAGTATTTGCCATTTATTAGCAGTCCAAAGCTTAAATGATTCGATTGTTCTATATATAAACTTGCAGAGGTCTTTCAAATTCAATTCTTTCTAGAATCAAATATTGCTATTCCAACTTGTATTAACATCTTGAATTTGCATAAGTGGGCTTGCAAATATGGATCAAGTCTCTTTGTATTCTTTTAAGGTTCATTACAGCTTAAAAACTGGAATGATTAAAATGTGTACAAATATTCTACATTTCTTTATTAATTCACACTGTTCTTTGAGAATATAAGCATCTTTAATAAATTGAAGTTAATGAATAAAACAAGAAAAACTTGTGTATCACTGTAAATCAGTTTCAGTTTCATGTTATAATGCTCCATCTCAAAGGATCAAAGGATTATGTTAGGCAGGAATTTCCCCTCATTATTCTCGTAATTTCAAAACTCCCTAGTGATTTTTAAATTCCAGAATGAGACTGGGAAATACCTTGCAAATGCGAGTACCACATTCCATTTTTTTAAACTCGCTGGTAAGCAGAGTGGCAGTAAAGGAAATAAAAATTTGGAAAGTTAGCCCCTATTTGAAATTATTTAGCTCTCTAGTTATCTGTTTAGTCATGATATCTGATCAGCCTTAGATATTCTCGAATACTCTGATCTCCATTTCTGTATAAGTTGGTAAACTAATTTTCTCTACAAAAATATTTTTTTTTACTAGGATAAGATATATTCATGTTTGAAGATGGGCAATAAGTTTTATGAATTCCTTCTCTTCTTTGACTGTGAATGGCTGGTTAATCATTGCGATAAAAAGAATATTAAATGTGAAATGGTATCGTTTAATAAGATGCCATATCTTTTTTTTTTTTGGGGAGAAACTCCTCAAAACTCACTATTTCACGGCTTGGATCTATTGTTCTTTTGTGGTTTGCATGAACTAAAAAGCACAAGACTTCCTTTTACTATTGTTGATAAAACCTCTCGAAGTTGCCGGAAAGCAGGATTTTCCATATGTTATGAATGGAGTACCAAATATAAGATTTTATGTTGAGTTATATAAATATTTTTTTTTTACATTTCTTTATAGTTTAAGGAAAGTTTAGAAATTCCGGTTCCGGCCGAATTTTTTTTGATTCCGGCTAATATCGGTTCCGGCGGAATGAAAATTTCAGTTCGGTACACCCTAATATTAATATATTATATATTATATATATATATATAGTATATTATATATATTATATATATTATATTATATAATTATATAGTATTATTATATTATTATATATATATTAATAATATTATATATATATATTATTTATATATTATATATATATATATTATATATATTTATTATATATATATATATATATATATATATAATTATATTATAATTATATATATATATATATTATATATTATATATAATTACAGGCCTATAGGGGTACAACTTAGAATTATTTTTGTCTTAGTGCGGTAGCGATAAAAAGTTTGGAGACCGTGCCATATAGGTATGGGTTCTTCATCTGGTGGTGAATGTTATCTTATCCAATATGGGAAAATTGGTCCAGTCAGTGTTGATGTTCCTTTAGATGATATTAAAAATACTATCAAACTGTTTGGTTTTAATACTTCTAGTGTCTTTGACATTTCAAGAATTGTGGCCTTTCAGAAATCTGTTGAACCTTCCCATATTCCAACCTTACACCCAAAGATCAAATTTCAGGGTACCTTACCAGACTGAGTGTCTATTGGCTATTCCAGCTATAAGGTCTACCTGTGGGTTTACCCAGTTATGAGATGCTATAATTGTTGGCAATATGGTCATGGGTCCTTGACCTGCAGAGCTTCAGTTCATTGTGCTAATTGTAGTGGCTTTCATAAATCTCCTGATTGTACTAATTCCCTGAAATGTTATATCTGTGCTGGTGAACATTCGCTGACTGATAAAAATTGCCCAGTTTATCTCAAGGCTGCTCAGTTGATGAAAAATTTTCCTGGTGTGAGCTTGAGGGCCAGTAGTCCCTTGACCCAGGCTTTGCAGAAATTGAATCCAGTTAAGAAGTTTCTATCCATTCACCAGACTGCTACATCAACCAAGTCTGCTTTCCCACTGCCTATACAGGGTGTCCCTTTGGCTACTCGTATCATCCATAAATCCTATGCTGCTATACTGGATGAGATGACTGATGTGGAGGAGGATAATGTGCAGGATGAGGATCCCTTGGTGGGGACTGGTGGACACTTTCCTTCTAAGCGTCAGCCTATTTGTAAGAAATCAGTTTCTGATTGAGTAACTAGATTTCCTTGTCTCTCGCCCTCCCCAATGATTGTCAACACCTTTGAAAGTGATTCTCTTCCCCAAAGTGAGGCATCTCAGGAAGAACATGTCCCTCCCTTCCTATTTTTGACTCATCAGTTGATGAAAATCTTGACTCATTGGGTTTTTGGTCTACTCTTTTCGGTAAATGTGTTCCTGTACTTTCCAAATTTTTGGTGCATATGGTACCACACACTTTATAGGTAAGGCACTACTTGTCATCATTTCAGACTTATTTGAGATCTTCTACTTCATTACATCTCATTATGGCCAGGAGTTATTTTGTATTATGGAATGCTCAATCCTTATTGAAAAAAACTCCAGATGTTAAATATTATCTATACCACAACAAGCCCATCCTAATGGGAATTATGGAAATATGGTTGAAACCTTCTTTGATTATTTTTATTGATTATTGTATGTAAGGATAGGGCAAATAAGGAGGGGGTGGACTGACGCTGCTTATCCATCAATCTCTTCCATATCAGGAATTAAAGATCAGAGCTTTCCTGAATGGAAAATTGGAGTTCCTTGTGGTACAAGTTGATCTACCCATGGGTATGGCGTATGGTGTCTATTATCTTATTTTACAACCCATGTCTGAATTTTGTGCAGGCTGAAATTGAACATTATAGGGACCAACTTCACCATCCTATGATAATGATGGGTGATATGAATGCCCATCACCCCTTTTGGGAACCAGAACCTGATATATATTATCTACATCTACAGTATTAATAAGGCAGGTGCTTCCTTGTATTCCTTCTTGTTGAATTCCGATAGTCTATGTCTTATTACCCCACCTGTATTGCCTACACATATTCACCCATTTAATGCCAAGGGATCTACCCTCGACCTCTTTATTGGTAGTGCCATCTTTGGGATTCCATTGGTGCTGGTCCCTTATATGTGGTAGTGACCATACTGCACAATCATTTTGGAACTAAGGCCGGGTTTCGTTTAAATCCAATTTCTTCTCAGACACAAATGGCATTTCCCTATCAACCTTGGGAATTGGGACAAATATTCTTCTGCTACTGAAGATTTCACCTCAATAGTGATCCTTTTTCGAGGATATGGTATCACCAAGTTTCAACACACCATACAAGACTTCTGTAATTAAAATTTTTCACCTTTGGTTCAGGAAGATTTTGTTAGGAGACCATGACCATTCTCTGGTGGACAGATGGTCAAACACCTAACAACGGGAAACGGAATTCAAGCTATCATCTATGGAGACCTGCCTACTCAGTCAATTTATATTGCTTAAAAAAAAGTGCTTGTGTAGAAGGTTTACTACACTAAAAGAGAGGCATGGCAAAGAACTACTGTGTAATTTTGTCTTTGTCCTACACGGAAACGCAGGAATGGAATCTTCTCAAGAAATGTTGGGATACATTTTCCCCACAAACTTTCCATTAACATGCAGTGGTCGTTTCTTTCTTTGACATCTCCAGGAAGGCAGAGGTGTTATCCCTTCTTTCAAGCACTAACTTTGTCCATTTCTGACCCACTGGCAAGATGACGCCATTTTCACGTGAACATTTATAAGGCAAATGTGAGTAGTTCCCTAGTGACTTAGGTAAGCTTTTCTCATGGAAGAGTTATAGTGGTTCTGGATCCTGAAAAAAATAATTCTTAACGGGCTGGTTTTGGATTTAATATCAAATGAGTTCTGACTACTACAGGATTTGTCCTTGATACAACCTTTTAATTCGCTGTTTATCGATTTGGCACGCAGGGTGTTTATCCTAAAACTTGGACAGAGAACTCTGTCATCTGCCTATCTTGAAACCTTTCAAAGGATCATCCAACCAGAGGCATCATATGAGCTATTCACTAGTTGCCATGTATCAGTAACAGTTTTGGAAAAAACTTGTCAATAACAAACTCATGAGGTGGTTGGATGCACCATCATCATTTTCCCTGAGACACCCAAATGGATTTGGTTCTGGAAGGGGCACTCTGCGACTGTCCTAATTACATCTTGATTGCCTTATCCATCAGGCTTACCAAGAAAAGAAATATGGCTTTGTTTCTCTTCCTTGATCTTCAATCAGCTTTTGATTCAGCTTCTCACATTGGGATCTTATACAAGGCTGCAAAGATGAAAATCAGTGGAACCCCATTATTATGGTTACAAAACTTCCTTCATGAGAGGGTATTTGCTGTATCTGTCCAAGATCAACAATCTGCTTTTGTTTCCCAGACCCAAGTGTACTGAGGGATAATGTAATTTTTTTCAATTCGAAGCGTTTCCGAGTCGATTTTGCATACGGGCTGCACTCTGGCTTCGGGAAACGCAGCTATAATATTTATACTGTTACTTCTGCAATTTCAAATAAAAGTTGCTGATGTGGTAGTGGAAAAAGTATTTATTCTTAAACTTGGAAGAGCAATCCTACCAAGAGTTGCATAATGTGGTTCACTAGGAAAAGGAAAAAAATTACTTCCCTTCCAATTGTGTTTATTCTTAATAAGCTTATTACTCTTGTTATGAAGCATAAATTTCTTGGTTTAATATGGGTTGATCACCCATACTTAACCTGAAAATACCGCATTGCCTATTTACAGCAGACTGGTAACAGGCTATTGAACCTTATGAAGAAATTGACAGGTATTTCATGGGGGTTCTCTAGTACATCTTTATTGCAAGTTTATCTCATTTATGTCAGAAGCAATCTGGTGCAATTTCTCACTTGAAAAAGTTGGACATCATACAGAATAAAGCCATTAGGATTGCTCTGGTAGCTTTGCCTTCCTCACCATTGCCTGCATTGTTTGTAGAGTCAGGCCTTTACCGTGGTCAGGCCTTCTATCCTTGGCTTTTAGAAGGAAAGAATTGCTTATCAGAACCTTTCTGAAACTTTCAATGGCTCCTCCAGACAATTATGTACCATGCACTTTATCTAAATAAATAAATAAAATGACCAAACCTGCAATTCTTAACAAAGATAATTCATTTCCATCTTGGGTATCCCGAATTTGCAGGCAATTATCAAACTTAATGTCAAACTTATTATCACTAATTATGTCTTCCAAATATTTCTCCCATCTCTCTTTGTGTACATCTACCACTTACCTGTAATGATAATTTTTATAGGACCTGGAGAAAAGGTGATCCCCCATACATTGCTTTGACTATATTTGAAGAGATCAAGAATGCTGTGTATAGATCATTCATCCATCTTTTCAAAGATGGGTCAAAATTGATTATCCAGATTCCCTCTACTTCTGCTGTAGTATATATCCCTCATTTAAATATCACTCAGACTTGGAAATTGGATTAGCAACATCCCACCTTATTTGCAGAACTGTTTGTCACCTATAAAGCCTTCAAATTTATCTTCACCTACATGACCCCTCAAAAGATTATTGTCTTCAGTGATTCCATGTTCACTTTCCAGATTTTGAAATTCGAGGAAAAGATTGTTATAAAATTTAACATTGCATTGAGAACCACCTTCTTGCTCTATCTTCGAACAAGATCTAGGACATTCATCTAGTTTGGATCCCTTCCTATATACAGGAATTAAGGGAAACAATATTGTGGATACTGCTGCACATGGGTGTAGGCAGGGGGAGTCACTTGCCCCCCCCCTAAATCTTGGCGAAATAAAAATTATGAACCTTATATGTTTGCCAGATGACGTTTTTTAAGGGTTTATGGAGTAGTAGAGTAAAAACTGAAAAAAATAATATGGGTATCAAATCCATAGATAATGAATGTAGTAATTAACTCATTATGGTATTTAACGTATTGTATCTCTTTTTCTAAAGTTTTAAAGTGTTTTCGTTTTCCTATTGGCTTAAAGTCAACTAGCTTTGTGCTTTTATACAGCTAGATTCTTCTGACATTTTCCGCTAGAACTTTCAGTATGTCTATAGCATTTAGCAGCTGCCAAAGCTGTTAAATCAATCTTGGAAGGCGTACCAGTTGATATTCGGCTGCAGAGCATATCAAAAAATAAAAACTCAATTGCACGAAAATAAAGGAAAAATAGCAATTTTGAAGACATAATATAATATATATTATTATATTATATATATATAATATAATATATATATTATATATATATTATTATACTAGGTAATAATATTATATATATATATATATATATATATAATATATATATATTATATCTATTCTATATCTCACTTACCTTTGCCCCCCCCACTAAATGAAATCCTGCCTACGCCCATGCTGCTGCATATATATGGCCTATAATTTTCTGAGTATCTATATTACCCATAGAGAAGCCAGATTACATTTTCCAGCTTTCAATGAATCCACTTTTTGATATGCAAAATGAAAGGCAAAATGGGTTTCTTTATTTTCATCTATTAGGGGAGTTGCATACTGAATATCCCATCAGAGGTTTTTTAAGTAGAAGAACTGAAACAGCATTCTTTTGTTTAAAATTTGGTCATTTTGGTCTCGATGGACATCTCTACAATTTGAAAATGATAAATTGCCCTTTATGTTCATGTTGTCCTAGTGTGGTAAATATTGAAATTTTTTTTTATTGTCCTGTCCTAGATTATATATATATATATATATATATATATATATATATATATATATATATATATATATATATATATATATATATATATATATATATATATATATATATATATATTATACCTTATATATATATAATATATATTATATATATATATATATATATATTTATATTTTTTTATATATATATATATATATATATATATATATATATATATATATAGAGGCTATGCGGCATGCCTACCCTATAAATATAGCAATGTTGCATTCATAGGACAAATTAAGCATGATGAAAACCCTATCAAATCATTGAAATAAATCTATTATCGAAAATAATTTAATCGTCTTATCAATGTATCGACTGTCTGACTAGAAATCAACTCTTACTGCAAAAACTATAGCTAAGGTACATGCTAACAATACTACAAGCTCTGGTAATAGTATGATATGCAAATCTACAAATTATTTACATCTATTGATAATACTGAGACCAATAAATTCTTTATAGTAGACTACAGATGGAAGACCATGGACATGATAAGAAAATTAATAAGTCATGCTATTATGATATTTCAGAAAGCACCAATTCAAGAATTGGGTAGTATTTTGAATGGTTTGCTTTAGGAAGTTGATTGTGACTCTCTTGCAATATTTAGGATAAGGCCTACTATATATATATATATATATATATATATATATATATATATATATATATATATATATATATATATATATATATATATATATATATATATATTATATACAGTAGTGTGTCATGAGTAGGCTAAATTTTTGGGGTTTGTAGTTAGTTATAGTTAACCTGCATGCTGTAAATGTGACTATATGGTCAAAATAAATGACTAGCAATATATAATTATCATGTAGATTCACTTTGTGTTTGTTGTAGCTGGTGTATATATATACCTATTGGCCACATTATTGATAAACCTTGAAGTGTGGTTGTCTTCCTTTGCATGTTTAATCCTTACTATTACTGCAAAAACTATAGCTAAGGTACATGCTAGCAATGCTACAAGCTCTGGTAATAGTATGATATACAAATCTGCAAATTATTTACATTTATTGATAATACTGAGACCAATAAATTCTTTATAGTAGACTACAGATGGAAGACCAGGGACATGATAAGAAAATTAAGAAGTCATGCTATTATGATATTTCAGAAAGCACCAATTCAAGAATTGGGTAGTATTTTGAATGGTTTGCTTTATGAAGTTGATTGTGACTCTCTTGCAATATTTAGGATACTATAGGTATATAGGTAGTATGGGTATCATATACGGTAGTGTGTCATGAGTAGGCCAAATTTTTTGGGTTTGTAGTTAGTTATTATAGTTAACCTGCATGTTGTAAATGTGACTATATAGTCAAAATAAATAACTAGAAATATATAATTATCATGTAGACTCACTTTGTGTTTGTTATAGCTGGTATATATATTGAAGTGTGGTTATCTTCCTTTGCATGTTTAATCCTTACACTGTATAGTTTGGCTTATATATATATATATATTTTGTATGCTGAATATGTATTGGGTTGGAAAATTATCTACTTTACCTTGAGTGGGATAATCTCAACAGGTCAATGTGGCTTCATATTGTCACCGTTTTTCTCACATTCACATTTTTCACATTTAGGATATCTGTATATTTAAAATATATACTGCAGTTTGGCCTGAGAAAAGCTTCTACATTGTAGCCAGAAAGTATAACAGAAACATTTAAGCTGCCTTTTCAAAGTTAGCAATATTTGTGAAGAATTGTGACAAAGGATCCAATTATAGGGTAATTTACTAAACTCGAGAAACTATTCTCTGATGACATACAGAGCTTAATTCACATACTGTCATTTGGGTTGTGTGAATTCCATCAACTGTAAAACTGTGATGATATGCCAGAACAGCCTTGAAGCATTGACAGAGGAACTTCTTAAGCTTCTTTCCAGTACATTAAATTTCAGAACAAGGAAGATCTGCCAGTTTTTTAGATATCAAGAGCGCAAAGTCATTCAAAATTGTATTTGAGGAAGTGAAAAAATGCTTCTGCCATATATACAATTCACATAAACTTAAAAACAAAGTACAAAATAGGTTGAACCCTGAAGATTGTAGTCTATAGGTATATATATAAATAGCTTTGACATCAAAATGCCCTAATTTTGATGTTATATCAAAAATGAAATGACATTATTTCTCCAAAACCAGATGTAAACAAATTTTCAATGAAATTCTTTTATTCCCTAATAAGATTACCTGGTATATTAATTTTGTCTTTTACTATTTTCTTATTTCATGTAGTTTATTTTTCATTTTGTGTTTATTTTAAAGTTGATTAATCAAATGAAATAATACTTTTCATCTGGTATGACTGTATTCTTCATGTAAATGATTTCGAGGAATATTTTGAATTTAAGTTCTCTGCTTTGTGTTTTCTGGATTCAGTGGAACATTAGAACATTAGAAATAAAGAGACAGTAAGAAGCCACATGGGCCTACCAAGACTGTCCCAGTCAAGCTAATAGAACCAATCACCAAACATGCTCATGCAAATCCACAAAGCACCCTAGGGCTTGTCAAAAACTTACATAATATACACAAAGTCTACAACTAAAAGAAAAAACTATAGCTAACATACATGCTAACCACACCACAATAATAACTTTCATATAGTCATAACATGCAGTTTAACCTTAATAATAACACAATGTAACAAGAAAAATGTTTGTTCTGATTTTTCTTTTGTTTTTTATTCCGTTTTTTATGTAGATTCCAAATATGTTTTTAGTTTTTCTCTAGCATCGACCGTTTTTGTGTTACGACGGCAGTAAGTATTTATTGGCATCCCATTTTGTATGGTGGTTACAGTTACAAAAAAATTTTTTTTTTGGTTTCTTCTGATTTATTTATTGTTTTTTATTCAGTTTCTTATGCAGATTCCAAATATGTTTTTAGTTTTTCTCTAGCATCGACCGTTTTTGTGTTACGACGGTAGGAAGTATTTATTGGCATCTCATTTTGTATAGTGGTTACCGTTATAAAAAAAAACAAAAAAAAAACTGTTTCTTATGATTTTTTATTGTTTTTTATGCAGATTCCAAATATGTTTTTAGTTTTTCTCTAGTATTTACCATTTTTGTGTTACGACGGCAGGAAGTATTTATTGGCATCTCATTTTGTATGGTGGTTACCGTTACAAAAAAATAAATAAATTTTTTTTGTTTCTTCTGATTTTTTTATTGTTTTTATTCAGTTTTTTATGCAGATTCCAAATATGTTCTTAGTTTTTCTCTAGCATCGACCGTTTTTGTGTTACGATGGCAGGAAGTATTTAACCACAATACAAAATGAGAAGATGCCAATAAATAATTCCTGCCGTCGTAACACAAAAACGGTCGATGCTAGAGAAAAACTAAAATCATATTTTTGAATCTGCAAAAAAAAACTGAATAAAAAAAATAAAAAATCAAAAGAAAGAAAGAAATTTTTTTATTTTTTTTTTTTGTAATGGTAACCACCATGCAAAATGAGATGCCAATAATTACTTCCTGCCGTCGTAACATAAAAACGGTCGATGCTAGAGAAAAACTAAAAACATATTTGGAGTCTGCATAAAAAACTGAATTAAAAACAATAAAAAAATCAGAAGAAACAAAAAAAAATCTTTTTTTTGTAACATTGTGTAATAAAAGAATTGAGAGGTGGTTATTTTATATTTTTTTAGTATCTTAATTTAAAATGATAACCTGGTTATCAAACCTGTTCAGTTATATATTCACTAGTTTATTAATTAATAGAAAAAATATTTTTGATATATGACATATTACTCCTTGTAACTAAACTCCCTGACAAAATTAATGCATCACTTGCATTTATGGCTAAATGACACTATGAAGTGGTTGTATTGCTTGTAATGTTCTGTTGCTACATACTGTTTTTACATACCATACTGTTACTTCAGTAGGTAAATAATTTTCTACAATATGTAACAACAGAATGTTACACACAATGCAACCACTTTGTAGTGTCATTTTGCCATAAATGCAAGTGATGCATTAATTTTGTCCAGGAGTTTATTCATTGTGATAGTTATCATACCTGTCATATTTATAATACTGCAATCATTAGACAGGAAATTTAGAACAAAATATTGTAATATTTTTGACTCATGAGATCTCTTCATATTTCTTATATCTTTGTACGTTTGTTTCAGGAAAAAAAAAATATTTAGGATTTGTACACAGAAAATGTTAATATAATAAAAATGAGATTGAGAGTTTCATCAATTATATTTGGCTTATCATTAACACTTGCAACTTTTATTCTTCTTTATCAAGTTTGGAATCTTCCCAATGATAATAATGTGGAACTCCGCAAAAAGGTAAAACAATTTCATTGTTCTTTTTTTCTAGTTTTTTCAATACCTCCAGTATATTACATCTATTTTTTTTAGCTATAATGTTTCAATTTTGTTTATTTTATTCAGGTAATTAATTGATGATTGTTTCAATGCATCATCTGCACTTCGAAATATTCTCAACCTCATACAGTACATTTTAAACAGCTTACAGATTTGCTTGTTTTAGGAATTGCAAGTATTTGAATAATATAAATAATTTTCTTGATATATTAAATACTTTGAGGTTTCTTGTTCTTTTTAGAAATAGGTAGTTAGTGATATATATTTAATTTGTTTTACATAGTTAATTAAATTAAATTTTCTTCAGAAGTACAGTATTTGAAGTTGCAGTTATAGTTATGGTGTTCTATTAAATGAAAATATTTTTTATTTTCTTAAGATTTTATATTAAAAGCCCCAAACCACACACACGCAAACTCATTCAGTTTTAATATCATTAACTTTTAACTAGTTTCTTTTTTATACCTAGGCCTATTCTTTAATTGAGTTCATGACTCATGATATATAATAAATGGGGGGTTTGGGATTTCCATAAAATGCTGTTTAAAATATTATACAATGCAAATATCATATCAGATTAAGTTGATAATTTTTTTATTTTTCACACTTGGGGCATTTATAAGTAATTACAATTTATGAAATTTAGTTCACTGTAATATTATGATTTGCAGCTTTTCAAAAATGCCCCTTTTTGTTTTGTATTATCATACATTAAAGAATTGACAATTGTTACATTATTAATTATTTCAGGAAAATCTTGCTTACCTTGAAAGTAGAGTTAAACAACTGGAGGAAGATATTCATATGAACCATGAAACTATTCGAGAAATTAAAACCTTGATTAAAAGTCTATCAAATTCAGAGAATGGGTTGAGATTATTGTTAGATGCTCCATTGCCTCAGGAGGCAAATATAAATAATGAAAAAGTTTTGCCAAATAAATTTGATCGGTAAGAATATTTTTTTCTAAAATTCATAATCCCATCTTGTAAAATTATATATTTAATAAATAGTAATATTGTAGATTTAATTTCAGTAACCTCTACTTAGTAATATTGTAGGTTTAGTATCACTAATCCCTCTTCTTAGTGAAATGACCCTGCTACTATGCTTCTACCACTATCCTGCTTATACTTAGTTTTTTTTTCTCAGTCAGGGTTCTAGATGGTAAAAAAATTAATGATTCCTTACATTGCCTATTCATAAACACTGAGAATTTAGATCATAAGTAGTAGTAATAATAATAATAATAATAATAATAATAATAATAATAATAATAATAATAATAATAATAATAATAATAATAATAATAATAATAATAATAATAATAATAATAATAATAATAATAATAATAATAATAATAATAATAATCCCAATGTATTTATGCTGAACTACAAAAGAAGTGAAAGTTAATTTCTTATAACCGTATCATAAAATTTCACTTGCATGCAGAGTTGAAAATTAAATCACTTTACTCACATTTCATTGAACGAAAAATATAATGATAGCTGAAAATGTTCAATGCCTTATGATTCATATAAGCATTAATCTTTGTAATTGTTATCATTTACTTGTAATGTTTCAGTTTGTGGCTTAAAAATGTTCCTGGGAGTGGTAACATTCATCAACCTCTCTTTAATTTTAGTAAGGCTACAGTTCAGCCAGATGATTGCATATTTTGCCAATCTGCTCCTTCTACTGTTGATATTCAGGTAATGAACTTATTTTTAATTTAGTTTCATATATATATATATATATATATATATATATGATCAACAGATGTAAAGTGGTAATGACCTCGACTGAATAATGAATTCCTTTCGAATTAAAATATATTTAAAATTATATTGCAATTATATATAAGGGAGAGCTGGAGTGGAGGATTAAAATAGAGTGGTGGGAGAAACTAGGGACGAAAAGGAGGAGGAGGAGGAGGCGTCAATTACTTTACTATAATATAGGCCCTATGCCTGGATATTTAATGATTCCAGTTCCTTACTTATAATCAAAAGTTTAAATAATATTAAAAATAGTGAATGATAATAATAATTACCTTTGTTCTTATGTACCACTTCAAAGACTATGAGAAAGACAACAACCACGGCTGAGTAACAACATCTGAAGACCAATTGAGACGATGATGCATTAACTCTTTTTCCCAACGAGAGGTAGTTAATGGGACTAAATGTATGCTCAATATTACTGTCAGAATATGCGTCGTTTTGGTAGCGTCTTTTATATTTATTTTATGTGATGGCCTCTATATCAAATAAACAAGGGAAAAGAAAACACTAGGGGAACGTATTTACAATTTAATATGCAAAGCATAAGAATTCCGGTGTTACTTTTCAAGTTAATTTAAGCACAGAGAACTGACAATTTATTATGGTTAAGTAACTACCAATCTACAATGAATATAGTTACTCGATTATAGAGAAATTAAGAATATCAACAAATAAGAAAATGGTAATAAAGTCCGGAATGAGATTCCTGATACAATAAGATTAAATGATAAACCTGGTAATAGGTTTATGAACACAGTGAGAAATCTAAGATAAATCACAGAACAGGATTCTGGATTTCAGACTTTCAAAATTGAGAAATAACGAAGCATAGAAACTGAACAAGTTACATGTAAAAATGGAGGTGAAAAGATGCTCGTAAAAATGATTAAATACTAAACTTGATTGTTCCTATGTTGTGAGTCTTCTATTTCAGAGATGGTATTATCAACAGATTTCAGAGCAGAAGCTGTTTCAAGATTCCATTAATAGATTCAGATTTCAGACCAATTCTTGACCCCAAGATTAAAATTCGAGCCCCAGATTAAAAACCTGAATGAGAAGATTGCTCATTCAACATGACTTCACACCCCAGACTCTCCTCACTCACTACCAACACCTTACTCTTATCTACATTTACTTTCAAACCCCCCTCCTTTTACACACCCTGCCAAATACGTTTACAGATCCTCTCAAACTCCCTCTTCGAATTCACCACACAGAACCAAATCATCAGCGTACAATAAGCAAGGCATCCTCCACTCCCTTCCATTCTCTATCAGTCTATCACCTTCCCCTACCACCCCTACCTTTAATTCTTTCATCATCCCATCCATATACAAATTAAATAGCCAAAGAGACATAACATATCACTGCCTCACTCCATTATTAATATTAAACCATTCAGTCTCAACTCCATTTATTCATACACAAGTTTCTCTATCAACATACATTATTTTATTCCATTCAGAAGCCTACCACTAATACCTACCACAAAGCTTCCCTATTAATCCTATCATACGCCTGTTGCAAGTTCATAAAACCTAAATACAATTTATTCTTTTCTTATTTTCTCAATCATTTGTTCAGTGTGAAAATTTGATCTACACATCCTCTACCACTTTTAAGTGCATCTTGTTCTTCGCCAATCAGTCCCTCAGTCACCAATGCACTCTTTCAACCAAAATACTATCATATATCATCCCTACAACGCTCAATAAACATTCCTCTATATTTCCTACAGTTCCTCTTATCTCCCTTACCATTATATAAGGGTACTATTACTGCTTTCCTCCAATCCTTCAGGACTATACCCTCCACAAATGCTTTATCACACAACTTCCATATCCAGACAATCACAATCCCGCCTCCATTCTTGATCATTCCATCTATTCCTTATGCTTCCTATTACCTCCTCACTACTAATTTCCTCATCCCCAAAATACGTACCAATTTCTTCTTACACCATCAAACCCACACACATTCACTATCGCCTCTTCATTACTGCCACTGTTATGCAGATTTTCAAAATGTTCCCTCCACACTCTCCTGACATCCATTTTATCAGTCATGAAAGTATCATCATTATTCAAAGAAGATTTCCCTTATTCTCATTCTTTACATTTCACACTTCCTTCCCTTGCAAGTTCCCATTCATCCTCCTTCCGAACTGTTCATTTGCCTAGTTTTTCCTCCTATGTAGGCAACTTTTAGCCTTTCTTTTTTTTCCTCCTTATATATTTCCATTCACCTTTCTTTTGAAACCTTATCATTGGCTTTTAGCAAATTTAACCTTTTTTTTTTTTACCGCTTGCATCACCTCTTCATTCCACCACTCACTGTTGACATTTCTTACTTTCTGCTTTATCACATCTACATACTTCTCTTGCACTACTAACAAATGCTTCTTTCATTTGCGTTCAGATTTCACTCCCAACACGTTTTTCTACCTTTCGAGTACCTCTTCTTTTCCGATATCCAAGGCACCTTACTACTATACTAGGTTCTTTTCTTCACTTAATTCTTTCATTTCTCAGCCTCCATCTCTTCTGCATTTTTACAGCGTTGCTCTTTTATTCTTGTTCTAAAACAACATAATATGATATTCCTATCCCTAACCCCCTCACTGATTTAACATCCATCACATACTTCAACATCTTCTTCACCAACACAAAATCAGTCATACTTTTCACTTTGTTACCATTCCTATTTACACCAACTCTAGTAAACTTATGAATACTCTTGTGCTTTAAGAAAGTGTTACTTACACACATACCTCTCTTCTCACAGAAATCAATCACCTTATCATTCTCATTTTCTCCTGTAACACGAAAGTCACCTGTTAAACCTTTCCTTTTTCGATCACCTATGCAACCATTTAGGTCACTCAACACAATCAATCTGAAGCTCCTACTCACCCCATCCAAAACATCATTCAGATTATGCAAGAAAATCACACTCTCAACACCACCCTCAGATGGACCATATGTTACAACCACACATTCTTTGACATTTTAAAATGTAAATTTAACCATTAGATTTCTAGTACTTGCACAAACAAAATCCAACATAGCACTGTGCCACAGGACACTTATTAGAATCTCAACTTCCTCTCTCCCCCTCCACTCCAGCACGCACACCACTTAACTTCATCTCTTCCTTTCATCTTTGTTTGAGTCACAACAAGCAAATGAAATTTACCCTTTCCAAATACATCCAACACCTCTTTCCTCTTCTCCTCACAATTTCTTCCTCTAACATTCCCTGTACCCTGATGATTCATACAATTTCTCTGAAAGATAGAAGGACACTTACGGTGACCACTACCATGTCCGAGGCATGCATAAGCATTCCCAGCAAAAGAGTGGTAGTTGGCAGCCAACCCAACTACCCCTTTAGTCGCCTTCTACAACACACAGAATGTACCCTACAGGAATTCCTCCTCCCCCACACACAGGGGACATATGAAAAGGTGTTGTCTGTAATAGCAATATTGATATTTTATGGACTTTGTGATTTGGAAAGTACACTCCCATATAAGAAGAGTGGGAATATGAGACCAAGAGGGGGCTAACCACTTTGAGTATCAGGACATACAGCAGCAGCAGCAGCAGCAGCAGCAGCAGCAGTATAGTCATACAGCAGCAGGCAGCATATATATATATATGAGGCAGAGAGTAGTAGTAAGTAGCATAGCAGCAGGGTGGGCATATATATATAAGGTTATATAGCAGCAGTATATATATATATAGGCAGCAGTATATATATATATATATATATATATATATTTAGATGAAAGAAGTTTTGGATATAATCCCATTTGACAATCCAGATGGAGGAGCGTGGAAGCAAGGCTGGAAAATTGAATATGATGTAAATCAATGGACATCAGAAAATAAGTTGAAAGTGTTTGTAATTCCACATTCTCATAATGATCCTGGTATGTACTGATTTTGAAATAGATTATAAAGAATGTTAAATTTGTTGCACAAAAGCACCACATGTTCAAATTTCCAATTGATTTTACGTTGATTATTCTTGTTGAATTATTAAAAATTTACATATATATATATATATATTATGTTGGAGCAGCAGTTGGTTATAAGTTATATATATGATATATATATATATATATATATATATATATGCAGCAGCAGTAGTTATATATATATATATATATATATATATATATATATATATATATGTTAAGATATATATATATATATAATATATAAGGTATATATATAAGGTATATTCTTTCTTTCTTCTCACCTTTCTCTAAAGTCGAGTAAGGTGCGTAAATAGCATCGGAAAAGAAAAAGCAGTAGGAGAACATGACAAACGTCGAAAGAAAGCCCAGCCTTACCCCCCCTCTGTACCATTAATTAGTGAGAGCTCGTCACAGACAGAAAATCCACCCTAGAGCATCATAGGACCGCGACGGACCCTCACTATGGTAAATCTCAATGTAAGGGTTCATCCCCTGGCCCAGGTGGGCCACAACCATGCCCCCATACAAAAACCCCGCCATTCTCTCCTATCATGCACCTTTATCTCGGCCTCTGCCAAACTCACATTTCCTTCAGACATTCGCTCACCGACTCAATCCACTTTCGGTATCTCCCAGCCGGTCGGTGTTCCCAACACACTCTCCACTATACATCCGCTTAACCAACCGGATATCATTCATCCTTTCCTGCATGAATCAAAACCATCTCAACATACTTCATTTATTATTCTCTCATTTACCCCCTTTCTTCACAATCTCACACACTTCCCTAATACGTTCACTCTCACTTTATTAATTCTTTTTCACACCTAGTATGCCCCTAAGATTGTCCATCTGAACACATTGAACTTTAGATCTATACTTCTTATTCCAGACCATAGTCTCACTACCATACAATAACACAGGTAACAAATATACCCTCATGTAAGACTCCCTAGCGCACCCAAGACTTAGTCCCCTTAGATTCACCAACGATTTAATTGCAATTCAGCCACCTTCCTCCCAGTATTCACAAATTTTCTCCTACTACACTCTGGCATCATCCGTTCCCTTTCGTCCAACACATGTACCCTAAATATTTAAACTCTCAGACACTTGCCCAGCTGCTCATCATCTAACATAATCCTCACACTGAGGACTGTCCTCACTCACAACCATATAACCTTACTCTTATTCACGTTTACTTCAAACCCCTCCTTTTTACATACCCTGCCAAATCTTCTCCACCAATCCTCTCAAACTCTCTTTCAGATTCTCTTCACACAGAACCAAATCATCCGCATACAATAGGTAGGGCACCCTCCACTCCTCTCCATTCTCCATCATTCTAACACCATTTCCTGCCATCCCCACCTCGAATTCTTTTTCATAACCCCATCCATATACACATTGAATAAATCAAGTGAGACATAACACACCCTTCACTTTGCTATTAATCGTAAAAAAAAAACCAATCACCATTGACAATACCATTTATTCTTACACACGCTTCAATTATCTTCATACATACTTTTGATTCATTCAGAAGCCTACCACCAACACCATATATCACTAATACCCTGCCATAAAGCTTCCCTATTAACTCTATCATACGCCTGTTGTAAATCCATAAAACCTAAATATAATTTATTCTTCTTCTCCCTCATTTTCTCAATCATTTGTTTCAATGTAAAGATTTGATCCACACATCCTCTACCACTCCTAAACGCACCTTGTTCTTCACCAATCAGTCCCTCAGTCACTCTCGACGCACCTCTTTCACTCAAAATACCAGCATATACCTTCCCTACAACACTCAATAAACTTATTCTATAATTTCTACAGTTCTTTTTCTCCCTTACCCTTATATAAGGGTACTATTACTGCTCTCCTCCAATCCCTTGGAACTATACCCTCCATAAACGCTTTATTACACAACTTCCAAATCCAATCAATCACCATCTCGCCTCCGCTCTTGATCATTTCACTAGTAATTTCATCTATACCTGCAGATTTACCATTCTTCAATTTTCACTCTACCCATTATCCCCTCCTTACTAATAACCTCATCCCCCAAAAATACCTATTCTTCTTGCACCATCAAAACCACGCACATTCACTCAACACCTCATCATTACTGTTAATATTGTGCAGATTCTTTCCACACTCCCCTCACATCCATTTCATCAGTTACAAAAGCACCATCCCTATTCATTATTCTAAGCAGATTCCCCTTATTCTCATTCTTAACCTTTCGCGCTTCCTTCCAGAAGAGCTTCCTATTCCCTTGTATGTCCTCATTCATCCTCCTTCCAAACTGTTCATTTACCTCTTGTTTTCTCCTACGTATGCACCTTTTAGTATTTCTTTTTTCCTCCTTATATAATTCCAAGCATCTTTCTTTTGAAACTTCATCATTTGCTTTTAGTACATTCAACCACGCTTCTTTTTTACCTTTAACCGCTTTCATCACCTCTTCATTCCACCATTCGCTGTTAACATTCTTACTTCCTACTTTAGCACATCCACACACTTCCTTTGCACTACTAACAATTGCTTCCTTCATTTGCCCCCCCTAGATTTTTTCAGTATCAACTTCTTGTTCACATTCAACCGATTTACTTGCGAGCTCTTACATACTTATCCTTATTCTCTTGCCTCACTTAACTTCTCACTCTAATTTTACCTATTCCTTTCGTATCACCTTCCTCTTCCATCCAATCCCCCACTAACTTAATTTTACATAGAACAACATAATGATCCGATAATCCCATTCCTAAACCCCTCACTGATTTAACATCCAACACATACTTCAACATCTCTTTCTTACATCCACAACACAAAATCAATCATACTTTCACTTCGATACCATCTCTTACCTACACCAACTCTAGTATACTTATGGATACTCTTGTGTTTAAAGAAAGTATTACTTACACACATACCTCTCTCTTCACAGAAATCAATCACCTTCCTACTCATTCTCATTTATTCCCCACCCCAAAACCATACTACTCTGTTATACCATCCCTTTTTGATCACCTATCCAACCATTCAGGTCCCCAACACTATCAATCTGAAACTCCTACTCACCCCCATCCAGAACATCATTCAAATTATCCCAAAAATCGTACTCTCTTCTCAACGTTTCCCTCAGATGGACCATACGCCACAACCACACATCTTGCCTCTAATTCTTTCAAACTTAAATTTAACCATTAGAATTCTAGGGACTCACACACACAAAGCTCTATATAGCTTTTAGAAAATTAACAGGTCACTCATCAAAATTGTAACTCCTTCTCTCTCCCTCTCTTATTCTTTTCCACACCAGCACGCACACATTTCACACATCACACCACTATGCAGCAGCAGCAGCAGGCACAGCAGTTGGCGCATGGTTAAGGTCAGACAGAAACTTAAGTATAGCTATATATATATAAGTAGCATATATATATAAGATAGCAGCAAGTAGCAGCAGTGCTGGTTATAAGGAGCATATATATATGGTTACAGCAGCATATATATATATGCATAAGGGCGGTTATATATATATATAGTAGTATATATATATATATATATATAAGTTATATGTTAGTATAAAAATATATATATATAGTATATATATATATATATATATATCCTGTAGGAATGGTCAGTATTTTGTTTTAGATTATTGTATCAATATGAAATTTTAAAGTAAAATTATTTTTCTTCTCTACCTCCTTTCCTTCATCACACTCACTCAAGTCTGAGTTAATGACTATAATATTAAGTCTCATTTTTTGGTTTATAGTTGCTAGTAGTGACATTGTAAAAAGTGCTTTTAAAACGTATAGCTCATGCACAAATTTCAAATAGAAGTTTTTCTGTTTGTTGTTTCTACAATGGTTGTGTAGTATTAAAGATTTTAGTTTTATTATTAACACGCACATTTTTTTTCTGTATTAGTGTTTCACAAACAGTAATTGTTGAATTTAGTGGGAAGTAATTTCTTCACAGCATGTATTAAACATTATCTTTATGACAATTCCCTGCAACTAGAATTTTTTCCCTAGTGTACTTATTGCTGTTATTATTTCTCCTATTTACTGATAAAATTCTTCCACTTATTTTTATTATTATAAGCAGCCACAGTAAGACAACACATTATCTTTCTTTGTCATTATGTAATGCAGTACTGTCTATTTCTTTCAATGTTGATTGGTCTTATTAAAAATTTTAATTGTAGAGGAAAAATATTTGAAAAATAATATCTTTTTCCTTTTTTACAACTGTGCACTCACTTCGTAAACCGCTCCATATTTGGAACGATCATCTCATTTAGATTCTTCTTCATCTTCTAAAGGATTGCCCAGAAAAATTTTCAAGCGATTGTATCGGTCAAAAATAGAACATGTTAACATTGATTATTATAATTATTTTTTTGGAGACAAGTTTTTCATTTTATCTGAAATAGGTTGGATTAAAACATTCGAAAAATATTTTGAGGATCAAACGAAACACATTCTTGATAATATGGTGATTAATTGTCAGAGACCACAGACGAAATTTATAGGGCAGAAATTTCTTGTTTACTCTTGGTGGGTCAACAATCTATGGAAACCTAAAAAAGTGTGAAAAGGTAATTTTTATATATATAGTATATATATATATATATATTATATTATATATATATATATATATATATATATATATATATAATATATATATATATATAATATATATATACTAATATAATATATATAATATTAATATATATATTATATATATATATATATATATAATATATATTATATATAAATAAATATATTATTATAATATATATATATATATATACTATATATATATATACTATATTATATATATATATAATATATATATATATTATATATATATATATATATATATATAATATATATATATATATACTATATATATATATATATATATATATATATATATATATATATATATATATACCATCTATTATATTATATATAATATATTATATAATATATATATATATTATATATATATATATATATATATATATATATATATATATATAGATATATATATATATAATAATATAGATATATATATATATATATAATATATATATATATTTCTTCGTTCTCACCTTCCTCTTTCCAAGATTGGGGGTAAAGTGCTGTACAAGCATCGGAAAAAGAAAAAGCAGTAGGAGAACATGACAAACGTCGAAAAGAAAGCCCACCTTACGCCCCCCTGTACCATTAATTAGTGAGAGCTCGTCACAGACAGAAAATCCACCCTAGAGCATCATGGGACAGCGATGGACCCTCACTATGGTAAATCGTCAATGTAAGGGTTCATCCCCTGGCCAGGTGGGCCACAACCATGCCCCCATACAAAACCCCGCCATTCTCTCCTATCATGCACCTTTATTCTCCCTCTGCCAAACCACATTTCTCTCCTCAGAACATTCTTCACCGGACTCAATCCACTTCTCTTCGTGTCTCCCAGCCGGTCGGTTCCCAACCACACTCACCACTATACATCCCTTAACCAACCGACTATCATTCAGTCCTTTCCACATGACCAAACCATCTCAACATACTTTCATTTTATTCTCTCATTACCCCTTTCTTCACACACACAACTCCTAATACGTTCATTCCTCTCTTTATCCAATTCTTCTCACACCAGCAACACCCTAAGATTGTCATTAACACATTGAACTTTAATCTATACTTCTTATTCCAGACCAAGGTCACTACCATACAAAACACAGTAACAACATAAACTCATGTAAGACCTAGCACACCTCAAGACTTAGTCCCTTTTGCAATTTCACCAACGATTGAATGCAACCAGCCACCTTCCTGCCATTCACAACTTTCCTACATACACTCTGCATCGTCGTTCCTTTCTCATCCAACATTACCCTAAATATTTAAACTCAGACACTTTTTTCTAAGCTGCTCACCATCTAACATAACTTCCACACTGAGGAGTGTCCTCACTCACAACCATAACCTTACTCTTATCCACGTTTACTTTCCAGGCCCTCCTTTACACACCTGCCAAATCTCTCTACCAATCCTCTCCAAACTCTCTTCAATTTCGCCACACAGGAACCAAATCATCCGCCATAATAGGTAGGGCACCCTTCACTCAACTCCATTCTCCACCATCTCTAACACCATTTCCTGCCATTCCCCACCTCAAATTCTTTCAAACCCCATCCATATACAAATGAATAACGAAGGAGACATAACACAACCCTGTCTTACTCGCTATTAATCCTAAACCAATCCACCATTGACACCATTTATTCCTACACACGCTTCACTATTCGTCATACATCACTTTTGATTCCATTCAGAAGCTACCACCAACACCATTATATCACTAACACCTGCCATAACGCTTCCCTATTAACTTTATCATACGCCTGTTGCAAATCCATAAAACCTAATACAATTTTATTCTTCTTCTCCCTCATTTGCTCAATCATTTGTTTCAATGTAAAGATTTGATACCACACATCCTCTACCACTCCTAAATGCACCTTGTTTTATCACCAATCAGTCCTTCAGTCACTCACGCACTCTTTCGACCAAAATACCAGCATATACCTTCCGTACAACACTCAATAAAATTATTCCCCTATAATTTCTACAGTTCCCCTTTTCTCCCTTACCCTTATATAAGGGTACTATTACCGCTCTCCTCCAACCCTAACTATTTACCCTCCATAAACGCTTATTACACAACTTCCAAAATCCAATCAATACCATCTCGCCTCCGTTCTATCATTTCACCATAATTTCATCTATACCTGCAGATTTACCATTCTTCAACTTTTCCACTCTACCATTACTTCCTCCTTACTAATAACCTCATCCCCAAAATAACCTATTTCCTTCTTGCACATCAAAACGCACACACATCACTATCACCCTCTTCCATTATCTGTTATATTGTGCAGAATTCTCGAAGTGTTCTTTCCACACTCCTCTCACACCTACTTCATCTTACAAAACCACCATCCCTATTCATTATTCTAAGCATGATTCCCCTTATTCTCATTCTAACCTTTCGCGCTTCCTTTCAGAAAGACTGGGATCCTATTCCCATTGTAAGTCCCCATTCATCCTCCTTCCAACTGTTCATTTACCTCTTGGTTTCTCCTACGTATACACCTTTAGTATTTCTTTTTTCCTCCTTATATAATTCCAAGCATCTTTCTTTTGAAACTTCATTCATTTGCTTTTAGTACATTCAACCACGCTTTTTTTTTTACTTTTAACCGCTTGCATCATCTCTTCATTCCACCATTCGCTGTTAACATTCTTACTTCCTACTTTAGCACATCCACATACTTCCTTTGCACTACTAACAATTGCTTCCTTCATTTGCCCCCAGATTTGTTCAGTATCAACTTGTTCACATTCAACCGTTTAACTAGCGAGCGGCTCTTACTACTTATCCTTATTATCTTGCCTCACTTAACTTCTCACTCTTAATTTTACCTACTTCTTTCGTATCACCTTCCTCTCCATCCAAGCCCCCATTAACTTAATTTTACATAGAACAACATAATGATCCGATAATCCCATTCCTAAACCCCTAACTGATTTAACATCCAACACATACTTCAACATCTCCTTCTTCACCAACACTAAATCAATCATACTTTTCACTTCGATACCATCTCTACCTACACCAACTCTAGTATACTTATGGATACTCTTGTGTTTAAAGAAAGTATTACTTACACACATACCTCTCTCTTCACAGAAATCAATCACCTTCCTACCATTCTCATTTTCTCCCGCAACCCCAAAACCACCTGTTATACCATCCCTTTTTTGATCACCTATCCAACCATTCAGGTCCCCCAAACTATCAATCTGAAGCTCCTACTCACCCCATCCAGAACATCATTCAGATTATCCCAAAAATTCGTACTCTCTTCAACGTTTCCCTCAGATGGACCATACGTCACAACCACACATACCTTGACCTTTTCAAACTTAAATTTAACCATTAGAATAAGGCCAAAATCTACCATAGCTTTGTACCACAAGTCACTCATCAGATTTTCAACTCCTTCTCTACCCCTCTCATCCTCCTCCACACCAGCACGCACACATTTCACACCACACCACTTAATTTCACCTTTTCCTTTCATCTTTGTTTCAGTCACAGCGAGCAAATCAAATTTGCCCTTTCTAAATACATCCATCACCTCTCTCCTCTTCTCCTCAACATTTATTCCTCTGACATTCCATGTACCCATACGATTCATACAGTTTCGTCGAAAGATAGAAGGCCGTTTACGGCGATCACGACCTTCTCCGAGGCCTGCATTAGCATTCCTGGCAAGAAATAGATGGTAGTAGGCAGCCAACCCAACTATCACCGTCCCTTAGTCGGCTCCTACGACACGCAGGACATACGATGTGGGCAATTCTTTCTCCCCCACACACAGGGATATGAGTAGTAGGGATGTCTGTGATAAAGAGGGTGGATTGAAAGAATGGAAAATTTATGAAAAAATGAGGGGAAAGAAAGAAGGTTGAAAGAAAGTGCATGTGGTAAATGCTAATGCACGAATGCATAACAAATGCACATACACGTGCTGGGGTCGGAGGGTTCACACAAAAGACCCATCTGCATTGGTTCTCACAGCTATGCCATGCCCAAGTTAACAAGAACATAACACCACTATGAGAATCAAATACACCCTTCCGGTGATATATATATATATATATATAATATATATATATATATATATATATTATATTTATAATTATATATATATTTATATATATATATATATATATACATAGTATATATATATATAATATAGATATATATATATATATATTATATATATATATATATATATATTGAAAGTATTGGTAGAGAGATTTGTAGGTGGTGTAAAAGGAGGGGTTTTGAAAGTAAACGTAGAAAGAGTAAAGGTTAGGTTGTGAGTGAGGACAGTCCATGGTGTTGAAGTTATGTTAGATGTGAGCAGCTGAACAAAGTGTCTGAGTTTAAATATTAATATATGTTGGATGAAAAAGGGAACGGATGATGCAGAGTGTAGTAGGGAAAGTTTTGAATGGCAGGAAGTGGCTGGTGCAATTAAAATCGTTGTTGGATGTGAAAGGACTAAGACTGAGTGTGCTAGGTCTTACTGAGGTATGTTTCGTTACCTCTCTAATCGTATAGCTAATGGAGACATTGGTCTGGAATAAGAGGTATAGAATCTAAAATACTGTGTTCACAGGTACACAATTTTAGGGGTGTTTAGGTTGAGAAAAATTGATAAAATAGGAATGAACGTTTTAGAGAGTTATGTGGTGTGAAGAAAGGGATAAATGAGAGAATAAATGAAAGTACGTTGGGATGGTTTGGTCATGTGGAAAGGAAGGAAGATAGTCAGTTGGTTAAGCGGATGTATAGTGGTGAGCGTGTTGGGAATCAACCGACTACGAGACCGAAGAAAAAGTGGAATGAGCCCGTAGGAGAGAGATGTGAATTTGGCAGAGGCGAGAAGAAAGGTGCATAATAGGAGTGAGTGGCGGGGTTTTGTGAGGGGGGGGTATGGTTGTGGCCCACCTGGGCCAAGGCGATGAACCCCACCACTGGCGAGATGCATTGTTGAGGCGTCCGTCGCAGTCCCGTGAAGCTCTAGGGTAGATTTTCTGACTGCGACGAATTCTCACTAATAGGTATAAAGAGGGCGGTAAGGCTGTGCTTTCATTTCGTCTTGTGTCATATTCTTCTACTAC
>JABUQX010000853.1:35000-40000 GCA_015478945.1 Trachelipus rathkii
AGGAACTTATGAAGTTTCTTCTTGATTTGAAACATTGAAAAATTATTATTTTTTTTTTTTTTCAAGAAATTTTGCATATACTACATTTAAGTATTTTGCTCCTTTAGGAATGGTTGGGCAGTTGATCCTTTCGGTTACAGCCCAACAATGGCTTACATTTTAAAACGATCTGGTTTAAAGAATATGTTAATACAGAGAACACATTATTCTATAAAGAAGCATTTCGCAAAGGAGAAAAACTTGGAATTTAGATGGAGACAGATTTGGGGTAAGGAACACGAACTTGTACATGTACAACATTTATTATATATATATATATATATATATATATATATATATATATATATATATATATATATATATATATATATATATATATATATATGTTAGTATATATATATATATATATATATATATATATATATATATATATATATATATATATATATATATATATATATATATATATATATATATTTTCTTGTTAATTTTCTACGAACACAGTTTTAAGGTGAAAAAGCGTTTTTTTTTAAAACAAAATGTTTTTTTTGTTTTTTTAAAATTACCTCTTTTTATGTATATTAAAGATGTTTTAAATTATACAGCAGTACCAATACCCCTTCTAGGCCTAAATATTGACTATTAATACGGATTTTATATATACAGTATATATATATATATATATATATATATATATATATATATATATAAAAAAAAAATAGTATATATATATATATATATATATATATATATATATATATATATATATATATATATATATATATATATATATATATATAAATATCAAAAAAAAAAGATGGTATAACAGGTGGTTTTGGGGTGTCAGGAGAAAATGAGAATGGTAGGAAGGTGAATGATTTCTGTGAGGGGAGAGGTATGTGTGTAAGTAATACTTTCTTTAAACACAAGAGTATCCATAAGTATACTAGAGTTGGTGTAGGTAGAGATGGTATCGAAGTGAAAAGTATGATTGATTTTGTGTTGGTGAAGAAGGAGATGTTGAAGTATGTGTTGGATGTTAAATCAGTGAAGGGATTAGGAATGGCATTATCGGATCATTATGTTGTACTATGTAAAATTAAGTTAGTGGGGACTTGGATGGAGAGGAAGGTGATACGGAAGGAAGTGGGTAAAATTAAGAGTGAGAAGTTTAGTGAACAAGGTAATAAGAATAAGTATGTAAGAACGCTCGCAAGTAAATCAGTTGAATGTGAACAAGTTGAAACTGAATAAATCTGGAAGCAAATGAAGGAAGCAATTGTTAGCAGTGCAAAGAAGTATGTGGAAGTAAGAATGTTAACAGTGAGTGGTGGAATGAAGAGGTGATGCAAGTGGTTAAAAGTAAAAAAGAAGCGTGGTTGAATGTACTAAAAGCAAATGATGAAGTTTCAAAAGAAAGATGCTTGGAATTATATAAGGAGGAAAAAAGGAATGCTAAAAGATGCATACGTAAGAGAAAAGAAGAGGTAAATGAACAGTTTGGAAGGAGAATGAATGGGGACATACAAGGGAATAGGAAGCTCTTCTGGAAGGAAGCGCGAAAGGTTAAGAATTAGAATAAGGGGAAACCTGCTTAGAATAATGAATAGGGATGGTGTTTTTGTAACTGATGAAATGGATGTGAGGGGGAGTGTGGAAAGAACACTTGGAAAATCTGTATAATATTGGCAGTAATGAAGAGGTGATAATGACTGTGTGTGGTTTGATGGTACAAGAAGGAATAGGTATTTTGGGGATGAGGTTATTAGCAAAGAGGAGGAAATGGGTAGAGTGAGAAAGTTGAAGAATGGTAAATCTGCAGGTATAGATGAAATTACAGGTGAAATGATCAAGAACGGAGGCAAGATGGTGATTGATTGGATCTTGAAGTTGTGTAATAAAGCGTTTATGGAGGGTATAGTTCCGAGGGATTGGAGGAGAGCAGTAATAGTACCCTTTATATAAGGGTAAGGGAGATAAAGGGAACTGTAGAAATTATAGGGTATTTAGTTTATTGAGTGTTGTAGGGAAGATATATGCTGGTGTTTTAGTCGAAAGAGTGCGCCGAGTGACTGAAGGACTGATTGGTGAAGAACAAGTGCGTTTAGGAGTAGTAGAGGATGTGTGGATCAAATCTTTACATTGAAGCAAATGATAGAGAAAATGAGGGAGAGGAAGAATAAATTGTATTTAGATTTTATGGATTTGCAACAGGGGTATGATAGGGTTAATAGGGAAGGTCTATGGCAGGTGTTAGTGATATATAGTGTTGGTGATAGGCTTCTGAATGGAATCAAAAGTATGTATGACGATAGTGAGGCGTGTAAGAATAAATGGTGTCAAAAGTGATTGGTTTAGTATTAATAGCGGAGTGAGGCAGGGTTGTGTTATGTCTCCTTGGTTATTCAATTTGTATATGGATGGGGTTATGAAAGAATTGAAAGTGGGCGTGACAGGAAATGGTGTTAGAATGATGGAGATGAGTGGAGGGTGCCCTACCTATTATATGCGGATGATTTGGTTTTGTGTGGCGAATCTGAAGAGTTTGAGAGGATTGGTAGAGAGATTTGGCAGGGTGTGTTAAAGGAGGGGTTTGAAAGTAAACGTAGATAAGAGTAAGGTTATGGTTGTGAGTGAGGACAGTCCTCAGTGTGAAGTTATGTTAGATGGTGAGCAGCTGGAACAAGTGTCTGAGTTTAAATATTTAGGTATATGTGCTGGATGAGAAGGGAACGGATGATGCAGAGTTTAGTAGGAAAGTTGTGAATGGCAGGAAGGTGGCTGGTGTAATTAAATCGTTGGTGAATGTAAAGGGACTTGCGCTAGGTCTTACATGACGGTATGTTGTTACCTGTGTTATTGTATAGTAGTGAGACTATGGTCTGGAATAAGAAGTATAAATCTAAAGTTCAATGTGTTCAGATGGACAATCTTAGGGGCATGCTAGGTGTTAGAAGAATTGATAAAATGAGGAATGAACGTATTAGAGAGTTGGGTGTGGTGTGAAGAAAGGGGTAAACGAGAGAATAAAAGAAAGTATGAAGTTTGTGGAGATGGTTTGGTCATGTGGAAAGGATGAATGATAGTCGGTTTTTAAGCAGATGTATAGTGGCGAGTGTGTTGAAAACCGACCGGCTGGGAGATCGAAGAAAAAATGGATTGAGTCAGTAAACGAATGTCTGAAGGAGAGAAATGTGAGTTTGGCAGAGGCGAGAATAAAGATGCATAATAAGAGAGAATGGCGGGGTTTTGTGAGGGGCATGTGGTGGCCCACCTGGGCCGTGGATGAACCCACACTGACGTGATTTTACCTATTAGTGAGGGTCTGTCAGTCCCAGCTATAGGTGGATTTTCTGACTTGTGACGAGTCCTTACTAATTAATGGAAGACAGAGGGGGGGTAAGGCTGGGCTTTCTTTTCGACTTTTGTCATATTCTTCTACTGCTTTTCTTTTCTGATGCTTGTTACGCACCTTACCACCAGTCTTGGGGAGAAAAAGGTAGATGAAGAATATATATGGTATATATATATATATATATATATATATATATATATATATATATATATATATATATATATATGGTATATGGAGGTGCCTGCTTATCATAGACATATTGTATATATATATATATATATATATATATATATGATCTGACTGTCGTCGGAGTCGGACGCATAGAAAACAGCTGGGAAGGAAGAAACTAGAAGAGCAAGAGAAGGGATTGGAAACAGATTGAAGAGGACTGAAAACTTCAGAAGAGCTACTAAAGAAAGCCTCAAATAGTTTTTGCCTCTAAGGAAAGCATATTTTTATATTGACGCATGAATTGAAGAATTATTGTCTAGAAGTAGCGGAGAAATTTATAAAACTTAAGAATATATTTAAAATATTTATTGAATGGAACATTTCGAAATTAAAATCAAAATTTATAATTTAAGTCAAAATTAATATTTAAAAACTTAAGAGGAGCAACAAAATTTTCAATCCAGGTCTCTCAATTAATTTTTAATAAGATAATATGATTTTCACTAAAATAGTGTGTGAAGCAAGAAAATTTTAGAAATAATTCTTTTAAATTATTATGAATAACTGTTTAGTTATGATTTGGGATTACAAATTATTGGAGCTACTTCTAGGTGATTTATGCTCGATAATGGATGGATATTACGGCGCAGTCAGGGATTATGAAGATTTTCTTCGCATGGTCATAGGGCGACAGGGCTAGCAACCCGGTCCTTTCCTTTTGCTTTTATTACTCCTGGACCAGCGTTGGAATCTTATGGAGAGCTCTGGGAGAACGAGTTTTGAGGCCTAATGGAAGAAGATGCTAGTTCTACTGAAAGGGCGAAAACCCTACCTGAGAGTGTTTAACTCGAGGACTGGCGTCCGAAACCATTGCGCCGAGAAATAGTCTTCTAGAGTGCTCTAGGGTTAAGAGTTTCGGGCCAGAAGAAGAAGATGCTGGACCAACTGACAGGGCGAAAGCCCTTCCTGGAGTTGTTAGAGATTAGAGAGTTAGATATATATATATATATATATATATATATATATATATATATATATATATATAAATATATATATATATATTTATATATATATATATATATATATATATAATTTATATTTTTATATATATATTATATATATATATATATATATATATATATATATATATATATATATATATATATATATATATATATATATATATATATATATATATATATATATATATATATATATATATATATATATATATATATATATATATATTTCGCCCCAAAAAGATTTCTTCTGTGGGCGATATTTTAGGTAAAAGCCTTGGGGTAGTAAATTGCTATCTGCTGCTTCACTTTATTGTACAAGTAAATAATTTCAAACAAAAATTCAATAGTATTTTCACTCTTAAATACCACGCGAGGTGCCTAAAAAAAATTAAAAAAATAAATAAATGAATTTCAAAGTGGGCAGTCATATAAAACTACCTTTTAACATTTTG
>JABUQX010000853.1:45000-60000 GCA_015478945.1 Trachelipus rathkii
TCAAGACTTAGTCCCTTTACATTCACCAACGATTTAATTGCACCAGCCACCTTCCTGATATTCACAACTTTCCTACTACACTCTGCATCATCCGTTCCCTTCTCATCCAACACATACCCTAAATATTTAAACTCAGACACTTGCTCCAGCTGCTCACCATCTAACATAATTTCACACATCAGGGACTGTCCTCACTCACAACCATAACTCTTTACATTTATCTACGTTTACTTTCAAACCTCTCCTTTTACATACCTGCCAAATCTCTCCACCAATCCTCTCAAACTCTCTTCAGATTCGCCACACAGAACCAAATCATCCGCATACAATAGGTAGGGCACCCTCCACTCCTCTCCATTCTCCATCATTCTAACACCATTTCCTGCCATCCCCAACTCGAATTCTTTCATAACCCCATCCATATACACATTGAATAACCAAGGAGACATAACACAACCCTGTCTCACTCCGCTATTAATCCTAAACCAATCACCATTGACACCAATTAAAAGTTATTATTGTAATTACTGAATATAATTAAACCTTTCTTAATTTATAGTTGTATCTTTATGCAACTACTTAAATAGAAGATTTGGAGAGACATCTTTCTAACTTCTATATTGGTGATCTCTGAGTTTATAATTACTTCAGTGGTGACTATTTTAATTGTACTCCATATTATTATTATTATTATTATTATTATTATTATTATTATTATTATTATTATTATTATTATTATTATTATTATTATTATTATTTTGAGTAATTATTATTAATTTTTCTCATTAAATTTTTATTTCTTGTATTATTATTATTTTATATTTTTATTATTATTATTTTTTTTTCTCATTGTGTTTATTTTTGTACTTACCATCATTATTATTTTTGTAGTATTTTAGTTTTCACATTAACTAGGAGCCACACTCTTTCCCTTTTTGTATATCACATTATTGTATTATTGTATCTTGTGATTTATAATTTCATTCGTGATTTTGTATTTTGTGGGGTGCAATATTATAATCTTGTGATTAACACTTAATTATAAATTCCTTGTTTCCTACTTGCAATCATGGGTGAACACGAATCCCATGATCTTACTATCCCTGTCTCTTCTTCCACTGAGGCACCCTCATCTAATGTGTCTACCACAACTACAGCTATCACCACTCAAATTACTACTTCTTCTTCCTCTATACTTCCTCCACTTTCTCAAGCTATGACTGATGTTTCACATTCCTTAAACTATCATTCTCCTCTTTCTACACATGCCTATTCGTTTGGTAACTTTCCTTATTCTTCTGTTTCTCATTCACTTCCTTCTTCTTATAGTTTTCCTTATTCTCAAGGTTTTTCGTTTCCCCAATTCAATCCTTTACAACATCCGGTTCAATCTTCACATCCTCAAATTAACCCTTCTCAACTGTCTCCGCATCCTTCAGTTCATCCTGCTGATCCTCATCAAATTCCTCTTCCTCCTTCGGTGCAAACTGTGCATTATATGCCAGTTCTGCCCAAATATAACTCTGGTAAGCCAAGTTTATGGTTTACCATTGTTAAATCTGTATTTCCTACTTCGTTTTCCATTCAACAGAAGTATGCTGCTACTATAGCAGCTCTGCCTAACACTGTCCTGGAGCAGTTGCAGGACGCTCTCCCTACTATATTGTCTTCTGAGAACCCCTTTCAGACTCTAGAAGACATCCTAGTTGAACGTTTCGAGATTCCCAAAGAGGAGAAACTCAAACAATTGATTTCGGGGGAAGTACTGGGGGACAGCAAGCCATCCCAGCTTATGCAGCGGATGCTGGTCTTGCGTAATGACCCCAATCCCAGTGCTGACAGCCAGGCAATGTTCCTTGAACTTTGGCTCAATCGCCTGCCTCTCGAAATGCGCCGTTTGATGGCATTAATCAACCCTAGCTCCACGCTAGAAGAGTACGGTCAAATGGCGGACCGTATTCATACCCCTAAATCTGACACTCTTTCGTCTTCTTCTTCTGTGTCAGCTGTTGCTTCTGGGTTTTCACCACCCTCACAATTGAACCCTACAATCACCACTCTCCATATTGATGCACTTCGTCAGGAGATGGATGACAAGTGCTAACCAGGCACTGAGGCAGGAATTTGCTAATTCCAATAGTGCAAACTATAATTCTCTGTCACAGAGGATAACTAGACTGGAGGAGACAATGGCTTCAATGGCAGCGACCTTGCATGCCATGAATATAACGCAACAGGCGTCCTTGCAGGCTCAGCAACGTCCTCAATTTTCGCGTTCATTCTCGCCCCGCAGACCTCGCTCTCCATCTCCTCGTCCTATCACCAACAATCCAGCAGACACTCAACCAGGGGTCTGTTTCTTCCACAGGAGGTTTGATGCATCTGCTAACAAGTGTACCATTCCGTGTACTAATTCCCATTTGCTTACTACCCAAAATTCCCAATCAGCGGAATCAGCAGCTGAGGTGGCTACAGTGAACAACTCAAGGCTGATGATTTACGATCCCACCACCCGCCAGCGTTTTCTAGTCGACACCGGAGCGGAAGTATCTTTACTACCAGCCTCGTCTTCAAAATTTCCTCTTTCTCCTACTGACACTACCCTCCGTGCAGCTAATGGTACGTCCATTAAGGTCTATGGTGAACGGTCTTGTTCCCTAGACCTTGGCCTTCGCCGAGTTTTCCGTTGGGTATTTATTGTTGCAGATGTGGCATACCCTATCCTAGGTGCCGATTTCTTAGAGCACTTCAACCTCTTGGTTGATATTAGGAATCGACGTTTGCTCGACGGGAATACCGACCTTAAGGTGTCTGGTGTTCTCCAAGTTTTCACGTTGGGTTCCATTTCCGTTGTCAATTCTGACATTTCTAATCCTTTTCTCAATATGGTTCGTTCAGATTTTCCTGATCTTCTTCGTCCTTGTTCTTCTCTCCTTCCTGTCAAACATGATGTGCAACATCATATTGAAACGACAGGACCTCCAGTTTCTGCCCGTGCTAGGCGTCTCGCTCCTGACAGACTTCGAGCGGCACATGCAGAATTCGAGCATATGCTCGAATTAGGGATTGTCCGTCCTTCTAAATCTGCTTGGGCATCCCCTCTTCATTTGGTCCCTAAACCAAATTCTCTGGATTGGCGTCCGTGCTCAGACTACCGTGCCCTTAATGGTGTTACTGTCCCAGATCGGTACCCTGTTCCGCACATCCAGAGTTTCAACTCTAATATTCATGGCTCCACTATTTTCTCTAAAATCGACTTAGTGAGAGCATTTCATCAAATTCCAGTGGCCGCTCAGGATATCCCAAAGACGGCGGTGATAACGCCCTTTGGGTTATTCGAGTATCTTCGTGTGCCATACGGATTGAGGAATGCCGCCCAAACGTTCCAACGTTTCATAGACACGGTACTTCGAGGCCTACCCTTTTGTTGGGTTTATATCGACGATATTCTGATAGCCAGTACTTCAGCAGAGGAGCATGAAGACCATCTCAAAGCTGTCTTCACCCGTCTAAATGAGTATGGTATCAGAATAAACGCCGATAAATGTGTCTTTGGAGTTTCCTCTTTGACATTTTTAGGCCACACTGTTACAGCAGAAGGCATAACACCTTTCGAAGACCGTGTTTCTGCAATACGTGATTTTCCATTCCCCGAAACTCAGCGAAACCTTCGACAGTTTTTGGGAATGGTTAATTTTTACCATCGGTTCATCCCACGGGCAGCCGCTTTACTTGCACCACTATCTTCTCTTATTAAGCCCAAGAAGCGAGGGTTGTCCACCAAAATTCCTTGGACGCCGGAAACTCGTGAGGCATTTATTGCCACGAAAAATGCTCTTGCGGACAGTACTCTCCTTATGCATCCAAAAGAGGACGCACCGACTCGTATACAGGCCGATGCATCCAATTTTGCAATAGGGGGAGTGCTACAGCAGCTTCAAAACGAGCATTGGGTTCCCCTTGCATTTTTCTCTAAAAAACTCCAACCGGCTGAGACCCGGTATAGTACCTTCAGCCGTGAGCTCCTCGCCATTTACAAAGCGATCCGGCATTTTAGGTATTTCTTGGAAGGTCGGGAATTCCATGTTCTGACCGACCACAAACCGATAATTTTTGCCATTAAATCATGTCATGAACGGCATAATCCGCGTGAAGCTCGTCATATGGAGTACATCGCCCAGTTTACTTCTGATATAAGGCACATTTCAGGAGTGGACAACGATACTGCGGATGCTCTGTCACGAATTCATGTGGATTCCATCTCACCACTTACATCTTTAGATTACGAAGCTTTGGTCGAGGCTCAGGAATCAGAAAGTATTTCGCTCTCAGACGACACATCTCTCCAACTGAGACGAATTACGCTTCCGAATGTGTCCAAACCTGTTCTTTGCGACCTTTCGACAGGTTCTCCCCGTCCTTTAGTTCCACAGTCTTTTCGTAAAATTGTTTTTCTTACTTTGCATTCTCTATCACATCTCTATCTATAACTTCACAAAAGTTAATTTCTTCACGTTTTGTTTGGCCTGGCATCAACTCTGATGTGAAAAATTGGACCTGTGCATGTTTTTCCTGCCAAAAACACAAGGTCCATAAACACACCAAAGCTCCTCTCGGAAAATTCCTTCCTCCTTCGGAACGTTTCGATAAGGTTCATATTGACCTTGTCGGGCCTCTTCCTCCTTCAGAGGGATTTTCTTATCTTCTCACCTGCATTGATCGCTTTACTAGGTGGCCGGAAGCTATTCCACTTCCGGATATCAAAGCCGAGACTGTTGCGAAAGCTTTTGTCTTTCATTGGATCTCGCGTTTTGGTGTGCCTTCCACCGTCACCACTGATCAAGGCAGACAGTTCGAGTCATTTCTTTTTAAAGACCTTATGACACTCCTAGGCACTTCTCGAGTGCGCACCACCAGCTACCATCCTGTCTCGAACGGAATTATTGAACGGTTCCATCGTCAATTAAAAGCATCCCTTGCTTGTGCCATGGAACACGAGAATTGGATTGAAGCGTTGCCATTAGTTCTCTTAGGAATTCGGTCCTCCCTTAAATCAGATCTCAACTCCACTTCTGCAGAGCTGGTTTATGGAACCACCCTTCGTCTTCCTGGTGAGTTCTTTGACAACACTAGTCCTCTTCCTGTCGATCCTAATTCCTACGTTTCTCGTCTGAAGAAATGTGCTTCCTCATGGAAGCCTACTCCGACTCGTTCTACAACAATCCATTCTTACATTCCTTCTGACCTTACTTCTTGTTCTCATGTTTTCGTTCGTATTGACTGCCATAAAAGGCCTTTTTCTCCCAAGTACGAAGGTCCCTTTCCAGTCCTGCGACGTTCACCAAAATTCTTTACTGTCCAACGACCAGGTAGAGAGGAAGTCATTTCTATCGATCGACTGAAACCTGCCTTCTTGGAATCAGAACTGTCTGATGACATTGATCTTGTTCCTCCTTCTCCAGGTGTCTTTCTTCCTGTGTTTCATACTCCAGTTCCTGAACCTACCGTCCCGGTTTCTTCTCCTTCGTTACATCCAGTTTCAAGTCTTCCTGACGTCTTACCTTTCCCATCAGTTCCTCCTTCCAGTATCCTACCTCAATCTTCCGACTCACGACTGGCTCCTCAACCTAAAAAGTCTGCCTTACGACGGATACCTCGAAGTACCCCTCTTCAGGTTTCTTTTCCGGCTCAGCCCTGCACCTTTTCGAGATATGGCAGGCCCATTCGGGCACCTCAAAGGTATCCTTTGTGATCTGTCCTCTGACCCTGCCATCATCTCTAGGGGGAGTACTGTAGGGGTTCGCCCGTCGGCACTGACTTGTTGAGGTTGTTGGTTGTGTGTTGTATTGAGGTTAATCTTATGGATCCTGTTTAGTGTTCTTTAACTAGCTATTTTTGTTTAACTGTGATAGGTTGTAAAAGGATCCTTAGGAGCCTCCTAGGGGTCTGCTCATTCCTATTGTTTGTTTTTGTTGTCGAGCCGTAACACCCTTGTTACGTTCTCCTTTGAGACCGACTCTGTCGGCAGTTCTTCTACTATACTTCATGTAGTTCTCTTTGCTTTTCCATACACTGTTCTTGTAGTTTCTTTTAGTCTTTTCCTAACTTACCTAACTTTTATGTACTTTACTAATTTTCTTTTCTTTTATTACAGACAAGTAGCTAAATAATTTTTTAATGATTAAGTAACAGGAAAGTGTCTGGCTCCTTGCTGATTCTTTATTAATCAAAACTATAACTAACAAGCACATAAAAAACCTTTCATCTGTTTAAGTTGAACTATCGTAAATGTTACTTTGTGTAATTAACTCATGGTGTAACTATTAAAGAAGTTCATCGTTAGGAATAGTTACTTCGTTTCTACTCGAGCAAAACATTGTCAGTGTATGAAAATAAACAAAATATCTATACTTATATTAATAAAGATCTGTGCAATCTTGCTTAAATATAGTTTGATTAATAACTTGTTTTGTTACCATATAAATAATAATTTTCTATAACTTTGTTTAAACATTATTAATCTTTATATTATTAAATATTATAGTTAGTATGATCTAGCTGTAATATTTCTATTGATTATTGTTATAAAATTAAAGTTAAAAAAAAAGAAATTATTTACTTGTGATTACACTTTATTAATTCAAAATCATCCAGCCATCTGATTTAATTAAAATTATTATTGTAATTACTGAATATAATTAAACCTTTCTTAATTTATAGTTGTATCTTTGTGCAACTACTTAAATAGAAGATTTGGAGAGACATTATTCTCCACCTTCTATAAGCTATAAGAAATGAATTTTTTTGTTACTTTTATTATTTTACTTTTATTTTTTTTTCATATAAGTATTTGAACATATATCTATAAGGATGTGTACTCATATTATTATATATATATTTGTATTTCTTTCATTTTTTCTCCATTTACCATTTTACCCCAATTCAAAATTTGGCAACCCCATTTTTTAAAAGCAAATAAATTATTATAATACAGTTTTTCATTATTCTTTTTACAAGTATTACTCTTTAATGACTATATTTTACAAATATATTAAATATACATAAGATAAATAATGTAGCTACTTGTATTGAATTTTTATTTCAGAAAATTTTGAAAAAGTTTACCATTTTACACCGTTTTATGGCGTAAAACGGGGTAAAATGGTAAGGCCGGGGTAAAATGATAAATGCCAAAAAAAAATTTAAATTTCAAAATTTATGGTACAAGGTTGTAATTATTATACATTTTTTAAAGCTGTATCTGTTAAGAATGCTTTAAACTACATTTTTAGTTAATTAAGATAATAATATAAGATATCTAAATATGTTTAATATTTTTTTGTTTTGGAGTATAAATTTTTTCATGGAATTTTGCTCTACAAACTAAGGTTTCTACATTCAAGTTTTTATTCAGATAATTGCTCCAAACAAATAAGGCAGTTGTAAAAATTATCAAGGTAAGCACTGATGATGTTAAAATTACCAAAATATGGCTAGTGTAAGAAAAATGTCTAAAACTAAACCGGGGTAAAATGATAAGCCATTCCGGGGGAAAATGATAAATGCATTTTACCTTATAATGTTATATATTTTTGGTTGAATAAATGAAATATACGATGAAAAATCATATGTAAGTTTAACTAAAAAAATTATACTATACCATAATGTTTATTTTTAATTTCAAATGCCTAAGAATTACAAAAAAGATAAAAATTACAAAAAAAAAAAAGGGTCCAACAGGGGAAGATACTCCAAAGATGACATGGTTAGAGCCATTCTCCTAGTTAACAACGGGCTATCTATCCCAGAAGCAAGTAGAGTATGTAATGTACCTACAATGACTCTATGGAGGAGGGTTAACATCAAGGTTACCCAACCTGGGCGAAGTGGGCGTCACACAGATAATTTAAAAGACAATGTAAAAGATTTTAAATAATTTAAAATGGTGGTAAAGTAGGTAAAATAACAGAAAATAGTTATAATAATGAATACCTTATAAAAAATTAAAAAAAAAAAAAAAAAAAGATTAAAGTTAGCTATAAGAAATGAATTTTTTTGAAGTTTTTATCATTTTAATTTTTTTAATTTTTTCTTCATATAAGTATATGAACATGTATCTATAAGGATGTGTACTCATATTATTATATATATTTGTATTTCTTTCATTTTTTCTCCATTTACCATTTTACCCTGATTCAAAATTTGGCGACCGCATTTTTTAAAAGCAAATAAAATATTATAATACAGTTTTTCATTATTCTTTTTACATGTAATTACACTTAATGACTATATTGTACAAAATAATTTAAAATATACATAAGATAAACGATGTAGCTACTTGTAATGAATTTTTATTTCTGAAAATTTTGAAAAATTTACCATTTTACCCTGTTTTACGGCATAAAACGGGGTAAAATGGTAAGGCAGGGGTAAAATGACAAATGCCGAAAAAAAAAAATTTAAATTTCAAAATTTATGGTACAAGGTTGTAATTATTATACATTTTTTAAAGCTGTATCTGTTAAGAATGCTTTAAACTACATTTTTAGTTAATTAAGATAATAATATAAGATATCTAAATATGTTTAATATTTTTTTGTTTTGGAGTATAAATTTTTTCATGGAATTTTGCTCTACAAACTAAGGTTTCTACATTCAAGTTTTTATTCAGATAATTGCTCCAAACAAATAAGGCAGTTGTAAAAATTATCAAGGTAAGCACTGATGATGTTAAAATTACCAAAATATGGCTAGTGTAAGAAAAATATGTCTAAAACTAAACCGGGGTAAAATGATAAGCCATTCCGGGGGAAAATGATAAATGCATTTTACCTTATAATGTTATATATTTTTGGTTGAATAAATGAAATATACGATGAAAAATCATATGTAAGTTTAACTAAAAAAATTATACTATACCATAATGTTTATTTTTATTTCAAATGCCTAGGAATAAAAAAAAAAAAAAAAAAAAAAAAAAAAAAAAAAAAAAAAAAAAAAAGGGTCCAACAGGGGAAGATACTCCAAAGATGACATGGTTAGAGCCATTCTCCTAGTTAACGACGGGCTATCTATCCCAGAAGCAAGTAGAGTATGTAATGTACCTACAATGACTCTATGGAGGAGGGTTAACATCAAGGTTACCCAACCTGGGCGAAGTGGGCATCACACAGATAATTTAAAAGACAATGTAAAAGATTTTAAATAATTTAAAATGGTGGTAAAGTAGGTAAAATAACAGAAAATAGTTATAATAATGAATACCTTATAAAAAATAAATTTTAAAAAAACTTTTATAAGCCCCCTAGTTAGCTATAAGAAATGAATTTTTTTGGAGTTTTTATTATTTTAATTTTTTTATTATTTTTTCATATTTGAACATATATCTATAAGGATGTGTACTCATATTATTATATATATTTGTATTTCTTTCATTTTTTCTCCATTTACCATTTTACCCCACCTTACCATTTTAAACTCATCATTAGACGCCAATTCCATGTGATAAAACAGTTTGTGATTATCTTTTTACAAGTATTAGTTTGCAATGACTATATTTTACAAATATATTAAATAATATATATAAGATAAACAATGTACTTGTATTGAATTTTTATTTCTGAAAAAGGTTGAAAAAAGTTTACCATTTTACACCGTTTTATGGCGTAAAACGTGGTAAAAATGGTTAACGGGCCGGGGTGTAAAATAAATTAAATGGCCAAAAAAAAAAATTAAAATTTCAAAAATTTATTAAAAGGTTATAATTATTATACATTTTTAAAGTTTGTATCTTTAAGAATGAATTTAAAACCTAACATTTTTAGTTCAATTAGTAATAATATAAGATATCTAAATGTTTAATATTTTTTTGTTTTGAGTATAAATTTTTTTCATGGAATTTTGCTTCTACAAACTAAGGTTGTTACATTCAAGTTGTTTATTCAGATAAATTGCTCCAAACAATAAGCCAGTTGTAAAAAACTGTCCTATATAACTAATGATAATGTTAAAATTACCAAAATATGGCTAGTGTAAGAAAAATGTCTAAAACTAAACCGGGGTAAAATGATAAGCCATTCCGGGGGAAAATGATAAATGCATTTTACCTTATAATGTTATATATTTTTGGTTGAATAAATGAAATATACGATGAAAAATCATATGTAAGTTTAACTAAAAAAATTATACTATACCATAATGTTTATTTTTATTTCAAATGCCTAGGAATTACAAAAAAGATAAAAGAATTACAAAAAAAAAAAAAAGAAGAAGGCCTCCAACAAATTTCATTAGACGCAGAAGAAGAAGGGTTAGAGCCATTCTCCTAGTTAACAACGGGCTATCTATCCCAGAAGCAAGTAGAGTATGTAATGTACCTACAATGACTCTATGGAGGAGGGTTAACATCAAGGTTACCCAACCTGGGCGAAGTGGGCGTCACACAGATAATTTAAAAGACAATGTAAAAGATTTTAAATAATTTAAAATGGTGGTAAAGTAGGTAAAATAACAGAAAATAGTTATAATAATGAATACCTTATAAAAAATAAATTTTAAAAAAACTTTTATAAGCCCCCTAGTTAGCTATAAGAAATGAATTTTTTTGGAGTTTTTATTATTTTAATTTTATTTTTTTTCTCATATAAGTATTTGAACATATATATATCTATAAGATGTGTACTCATATTATTATTATATATATATATATTATATATATATATATATATATATTTTTATTTATATATATATATAATATATATAATATATATATATATATTATAAATATATAATATATATATATATATATTATATATATATTAATAATATATATATATATATATATATTTTGTATTTCTTTCCATTTTTTCTCAATTTTGGGGTGAGAATGGAAACACAAGGGGGAAGAATGGAAAAGCAAATAAAATGATTATAATACAGTTTTTCATTATTCTTTTTACATGTAATTACACTTTAATGACTATATTTTACAAATATATTAAATATACATAAGATAAATAATGTAGCTACTTGTATTGAATTTTTATTTCTGAAAATTTTGAAAAAGTTTACCATTTTACCCTGTTTTATGGCGTAAAACGGGGTAAAATGGTAAGGCCGGGGTAAAATGTTGAAGACCAAAAAAAAAATTAAATTTCCAAAATATGGTACAAGGTTGAATTATTTATAATATTTTAAAGCTGTATCTGTTAAGAATGCTTTAAACTACATTTTTAGTTAATTAAGATAATAATATAAGATATCTAAATATGTTTAATATTTTTTTGTTTTGGAGTATAAATTTTTTCATGGAATTTTGCTCTACAAACTAAGGTTTCTACATTCAAGTTTTTATTCAGATAATTGCTCCAAACAAATAAGGCAGTTGTAAAAATTATCAAGGTAAGCACTGATGATGTTAAAATTACCAAAATATGGCTAGTGTAAGAAAAATGTCTAAAACTAAACCGGGGTAAAATGATAAGCCATTCCGGGGGAAAATGATAAATGCATTTTACCTTATAATGTTATATATTTTTGGTTGAATAAATGAAATATACGATGAAAAATCATATGTAAGTTTAACTAAAAAAATTATACTATACCATAATGTTTATTTTTATTTCAAATGCCTAAGAATTACAAAAAAGATAAAAGAATTACAAAAAAAAAAAAAAAAAAAAGAAGGGTCCAACAGGGGAAGATACTCCAAAGATGACATGGTTAGAGCCATTCTCCTAGTTAACGACGGGCTATCTATCCCAGAAGCAAGTAGAGTATGTAATGTACCTACAATGACTCTATGGAGGAGGGTTAACATCAAGGTTACCCAACCTGGGCGAGGTGGGTGTCACACAGATAATTTAAAAGACAATGTAAAAGATTTTAAATAATTTAAAATGGTGGTAAAGTAGGTAAAATAACAGAAAATAGTTATAATAATGAATACCTTATAAAAAATAAATTTAAAAAAAAACTTTTATAAGCCCCCAAAGTTAGCTATAAGAAATGGATTTTTTTGCCGAATTTATTATCTTAATTTTATTTATTTTTTTCATATAAGTATTTGAACATATATATATCTATAAGGATGTGTACTCATATTATTATATATATATATTTTTGTATTTCTTTCATTTTTTCTCCATTTACCATTTTACCCTGATTCAAAATTTGGCGACCGCATTTTTTTAAAAGCCAAATAAAATATTAAATACAGATTTGTTCATTTATTCTTTTTCATGTAATTACACTTAATGACATATATTTACAAATATATTAAATATACATAAGATAAAAATGTAGCTTACTTGTATTGAATTTTTAGTTCTGAAAATTTTGAAAAAGTTTACCATTTTACCCTGTTTTATGGCGTAAAACAGGGTAAAATGGTAAGGCCAGGGTAAAATGGTAAGGCCGGGGTAAAATGATAAATGCCAAAAAAAAAATTTAAATTTCAAAATTTATGGTACAAGGTTGTAATTATTATACATTTTTTAAAGCTGTATCTGTTAAGAATGCTTTAAACTACATTTTTAGTTAATTAAGATAATAATATAAGATATCTAAATATGTTTAATATTTTTTTGTTTTGGAGTATAAATTTTTTCATGGAATTTTGCTCTACAAACTAAGGTTTCTACATTCAAGTTTTTATTCAGATAATTGCTCCAAACAAATAAGGCAGTTGTAAAAGTTATCAAGGTAAGCACTGATAATGTTAAAATTACAAAAATATGGCTAGTGTAAGAAAAATGTCTAAAACTAAACCGGGGTAAAATGATAAATGCATTTTACCTTATAATGTTATATATTTTTGGTTGAATAAATGAAATATACGATGAAAAATCATATGTAAGTTTAACTAAAAAAATTATACTATACCATAATGTTTATTTTTATTTCAAATGCCTAGGAATTACAAAAAAGAAAAAAAAAAAAAAAAAAAAAGGGTCCAACAGGGGAAGATACTCCAAAGATGACATGGTTAGAGCCATTCTCCTAGTTAACGACGGGCTATCTATCCCAGAAGCAAGTAGAGTATGTAATGTACCTACAATGACTCTATGGAGGAGGGTTAACATCAAGGTTACCCAACCTGGGCGAAGTGGGCATCACACAGATAATTTAAAAGACAATGTAAAAGATTTTAAATAATTTAAAATGGTGGTAAAGTAGGTAAAATAACAGAAAATAGTTATAATAATGAATACCTTATAAAAAATAAATTTTAAAAAAACTTTTATAAGCCCCCTAGTTAGCTATAAGAAATGAATTTTTTTGGAGTTTTTATTATATTTTTTTTATTTTTTTTTCATATAAGTATTTGAACATATTCTATAAGGATGTGTACTCATATTATTACGGTATATATATTTGTATTTCTTTCCTTTTTTTTCCATTTACCATTTTACCCCGATTCAAAATTTGGCGACCGCATTTTTTTAAAGCAAATAAAATATTATAATACAGTTTTTCATTATTCTTTTTACATGTAATTACTCTTCAATGACTATATTTTACAAATATATTAAATAAATATACATAAGATAAACAATGTACTTGTATTGAATTTTTATTTCTGAAAATTTTGAAAAAGTTTACCATTTTACCCCATTTTACGGTATATATATATATATATATATATATATATATATATATATATATATATATATAGTATATATATATATATATATTATATATATTATATATATATAATATTATATATATATATATTATATATTATAGAATATTATTATTATTTCAAAGTAATAGTAGTGCAGAGGGAGCTTCACCCCCAATTTTTATAAAAATTTACAGGATAGCCTATACTCCTAAAAAAAAATAATGAAATAAAAAAAAATAAACCTGGCAGTCTCTCGTTAGGAAAAAAAAAGTTACGCCTCTCAAAGTTATTAATTAAAAACTCCCATAGGATTTTTCTATATATTTTATATATAAAAAAAAAAATATAAAAATATATATATATATATTATATATATATATATATATATATTTATATATATATATATATATATCTGTATATATATATATAAATTAAAAATCCATATTTAATATATAGCGTCGGGCAGGGGTTGACTTGGACCACTTTAGGTACAACTTTTTCTCCCGACTTTCCCTAATGCAATTTTGGATTTTTTTTTTGAAAAAATCAAAAAAAAATAGGTCATAAGCACACACAAAAATAATAATGTAATTCTAAAATAATAATAGTTTTATTAAAGTTAAATAATGTTCATTCAGCCTGACATGGGGGGTGAATCGGACCACCATTGAGGGTGAATCGGACCATCTGTTTAAATTCCTCTTTTATGTATAAAATTCAATTTTATATTTTAATTTTTACTTAATATAATAATTGTTTATCATATTAAACTAGTAATAAGTAATAAAAATGTCAATAATGATGCATAAAATAAGAATAAAAATGTGGTGGTCCGATTCATCCCTCTCCGGAGACAATTTTGACACTTTTTGAGAATTCATATATTTCCAATATAAATTTCATTTTTATTTTAATTTTTACTTAATATAAGTAACTATTTATTATATTAAAATTAATTATACATAATAAAAATGTCAATAATAATACATAAAATACGAAAAACAATGGTGGTCCGATTCACCCCATCATCAATTTTTATGGCAGGGTGAATCGGACCAAGTTAGGCCCCGTGATTTAGCCACTAGTACTGTTTGGAACAAAAATTTACTTTGCCAGTTTAAAGTTAACATACTCGAGTGTGTACACTGAAAAAATAATTAAAATCCATCCACAATTTTTCATTTTATAACAAAGTTAAAAAAACACATTTTTCAAAAGTGAAATTCTATTGAAGGGCATTTTATACCCTAATTTATTATATTTTTTAAAAATATAAAAACTCTCTAGAATTAAAGATGATCTAAATAAAACTTGTAGTACTAAGGCATGGCTATTAAATGAGCGAAAAAAAAATATTTTTTATTTTATTTAGAGTG
>JABUQX010000853.1:62500-68112 GCA_015478945.1 Trachelipus rathkii
AAATTTTTAGCACAATTATATTTTTATCATCATCTGTGCTCCTGGTGCTATGTTTATTATTAAGTTTATATTATATCAATTATACATATAATCATAACAAGATGTACTAGAAAGAAGAAATACTGGTATAGGATCTATAAATGTTATAAGGGTTTTCAATAATTGAAGACATATAATAAATAATATAAAGTATCACAGCCTGGATTAGAAATGGTAACATTTCCAGACTGTATTATAAAAACATTTTCGAGAATAAACAACACCAGAATAAGATAGCGAATTGCCAATTGACACCATGGATGCATGATCAATATCTCCCTTATATCCTCCCCCACTAAATCTAAACCCCCACCTCAATTTTCCACGTCGTTCGAAGAAAGACGGGAGTGAAGAGGCAAAGAGCATAGAAAACAGCGTGCAGGGAAGGATACTCAGGACTCTCTACTAAGCCATGAATATTTTACAAGATATATTTTATACAATTTTATATACAGTTTTAATGTTAAGTTTAAATAGATTTTCCCATTTATTCATTAGGGATTCTAAGAATAAACGGTTCTTACAACAAAGAAAAATCAAGTTAAAGGGTTCCTTGTTGATATTATCCAACAACCAAGAAGAATCAAGTAAAAGGTTTCCTGGTTGATATGATAGATATGAGGGGTGACAATAGGTACTTCCCCTTAACAATGCTGTTATAACAAGCATCGATTATGTTGGCCTCTCTGACGGTATTATTATCTGTCCATTAGTATTTTCTTCTATAAGAGATCTTGTTTTTTAACCATTCAACTGTAGATGGACAGTTTCCTCATTTTTTCGCCAGATAACACAGGATCTTCAATAACGTGTTTGGCCTACTGGTGTCCCAATCCTGACTAATGTGTTCTTGGTTTGTTAGACACATCCATATCTTGCCCAAAGGGACTGTAGTAGTAACTTGGGATTGGGCATTCACCTTTCAGTAGCCTCAGTAATTTTCTCAAAGATCGATGTTATAATTGATTGAACACAGGTACGCAACACAATATGGTGCGGCCTGACACAGAACAGCTTTTATTGTCCATCAGAAGATCTCTCGGCCATTAACAATGGTATGACGAATACTGTAATGGCATGATGAATAATGTAATATCCGTCTTGTACTCTGGGAAAACCGACAGAGATTTTTCCAGATGTCGTGAGTACAGCCGAATCAAATCTGAAAAACATCATATATCCGGCAGTTATTGAGTCATGGAAGGATTTCCAATTATAAAAAAAACATGAGCATATTATCTAGTCTAAGATTATTAATTTTTCATTACATAATAACTGTCTGGAAGCGAAAAAATGACGTAGAGTAAACTAAGTCATTTTCACCTTCACTATTTCTCAACTGCACTTATTGATTTGGGGAAATCAGAAGTACAAATTAATTATTGAGAAACTGACGAGTTATAATAAAAAAAAACAAATTTAATTATATAAAATTTAAAATTTGTATCTTTAAAATAAAGGTATATAATCAGAAAATAAATTGCTTGGAAAGTTCATAGTTGTTCATCGAAAACACACCACCTCAATAATAATGAAAGTTTTATTTTCATTATTATATTTTCTATTTCGAAAATAGAAACAATCTAGGAAGTCTTTTTCCTGATTCTTTCTATTTTCTTGTTATACTCATTGAATCACCCATCTGGTCCATTTAATTTGAAGAGAGAGATCTACTCAGCCAAGTTATAGATTGATCAGAGAACATCGGATTATCTCATTCAGGAACCGGACAAATCTGTAAAATAAGTTTTAAGCTCCTCCGGCCCACAACCTGTCATGAAACATGACAGGTTCGTTGGAACCGAGGAACTGGTATTTATACAGGGTTCACACTAAATTTTTGAATTTGATTTCCCTGACTTTCCCTGACCAAATCTGCAAATTTTCCCTGACCAGCGTGTTCGTTATTTTTGCGTGTTTATAAAATATCTATTAATTATTATATGCAGCCTATTTACTCAGTTCATACATTTAATTATTGGAAAATTTACTTAGAAATTGTTCATCATCATGATGATTAAAATAAAAATAGTTTTTTTTTTGGTAATAGGCCTATCCTTACCCATAGCCGTCCAAAGCACTCCTTTTTATTTTTTCCAAAAGAAAAACAGGTTTAACTTTTTCTTCCAAAGCATTTTGAATTTTTATTTTTATAGCGGCTTCTTTCTGCTTTAAAGCCTTTCAGTTTTAACATCTTTCTCTGCTCTTCAAGTTTAATGATCTGTATGGATAATATTCTTTTTTCAACCTTTTTATTCTCTTCTTTTTCTTTCTGCTTTGACTCTTTGAGATGTTCTTCATATCTCCTATGGGCAGCTCTTACATTTGTCCACATTTTTTGAGTGATAGGAAATTTATGAATACTTTCATGAGATCTATAGCATTGTGCACTGTTCTTTGAGAAATCAGACTATGTTCTTTCACATTCTCCACTAAAATTGCTTAATTTATAGAAAACCCTCCTTCCACTGACGCATTTCCAGGCGAAAATATCAGTCCTAATTAATAATTTGCCACAATTCCGCATAACATTGAATTCTCAGGTGCTAAAGATGAAAAAAACTCTATCAAGTCTCTTAGAAGGACAATCACCATCCAAAAATATTTTTGAAATTTTAATTCAAGGTAGAATTTGGGGAGCTTCTACTGCCAAAGTAGAATATAGTGCCTTTTCTTTCTCAGCAAACAGAATCTGTGATTCAGTTATTGGTGTACAATTGCCTCTAGCAATAAATTAAATCTTTGTTTCCCTTGTTCTGGTTGATGAAAAACTATACTAGGATCAATATGATGAAGAGCCATTGGACTAGCTTGTACTTCAGAGGATATCTTTAATATCTTTTCTGTCATTTTTGATTGCACAGTCTGGCATTCAAGTTTGTCATGTTAAATCTAATGCAAAAAGCTTATGTTGTTGGTTGTAGCAGGCATTTTACTGGACTTAGAAATCTTTCCATAATATTAAGTATGAGACTTTGTAAATCTGTGAACAGAAATGAACCAAGGTTCAGTTTGACGTCCAACCACTGATCGTTAAAGTTAAGTTTTTTTTTTGCTTTGAAGTCATTTATAAAAAAATAATAAATACCTTCAACTGCACAAAATCAAAAAATCCCTTCGTCAAACCTCAAAAAAAAAAAAACACCTCAAAAAGTTATAATTCCCTAAAAAGAAAAAGATATATAAACGGATTAAGTCATAAGTCATACAGTCTAAATACACATCCATATACCAATCACCTTCAATCGGAAAAGGATGAACTTGGAACAACTTCTACGAACAGAATAGGAAGAATAGTAGGTAATAGGGAACTAAAAATAAAAGAAACAGGGTAGAAGTAGATTTATGGAATGTTATTGGTCCTCTCCATCCTTTTTCATTCACTTATCAAATACAATCTCTCAATCCACAATTATACAGTAAGGAAAAAATTATCAAAAATATGCAACTTTGGTCCATGGATCATTCTTCATTTATTTTCGATATTTTAAAGTGACGCTGACTTTTTCGTGGACTTTTTTGGAATTTCCCTGACTTTCAGCATATTTTAAAACGTTTCCCTGACTTCCCTGACCAATTTTTTTTTTTGATGATTTTCAAATGACTGCTTAAAGTTTAACGCCGTATTAAATCTACAATAGGAAACTATTGTTATTTATATCTCATATAGTATATAATATATATATATATATATAGTATATATATATATATATAATATATATAATATATATATATAGTATGCTAAATTTCTATCTATAATATATATATATCTTTGAGATTTCTGGTGGTACTCTTCAATGACTCTATACATAATAATTTTATGCATTTCATTTGATAAATATATATACTAGACAGTATATATTTATACCTTATACGTATTTAACCATTTTTGGTTAAATAACGTGAGGAATTCTATTACACAAGACTTTTTTGATTTTTAGTTTATAGTTTTAATCTTTAGTCTGCAAGCATACACAAAGAATCCAGACACACAAAGATCAACTATACCAGAATCATGTACACCAGGAGGGTTTTTTCGTCACCTTAGTTAAAGTGTTTGACGATCAGGCACACTAGAAAGCATACATTCAAAACAGCTTCAATAGATGAAGATGTTATAGAACAATAGTTCAGAAGGAAGTTTACTTAAGAGATTAAGAAAGATAGGAATAAGAGTTTTTTTTGTTTTTTTTTTCCAGGTAACTTATCAGAACTATGTACTAATAAGTTTGATTGGCCAAGTAATTTAAATTTACGTTCCAGTCAGTAAGGGAACGACAGAAGTTTCATTTTCTAAACAGATGAAGCAAAGCCAACTTTTATTCTCCAGGCTTATTTACTTCGTATCAGGACACAAGTGTGTCATTTTATAACCCCGAGACAAGGTTATAAAAGACTGGTCCTTCTTCTATGACGTACATACTCCACTGGAGTCGACATAACATTGGGGAAATCTGGAACTGATCCTCTACTCCTAGTGCGAGGAAGATCATCTAATTGCATTTCCTCCAAGATTTCCTCATCTATGTGGACTAAAGTCAAATTACTATTATCCAAATGGACGTTGGTGGGATCACCAAACACCTCTCCCACTATTTGAAAAGGTGGAATTCTAGTCTCCGAGACAGGTGAAGAAACCATTGCAGCCGACGGGGATATATTGAAAGAATTACTATTTGGCGGGCTGAAACCATAAAATTCAGTCCTTTGAGAACTGGAAGAACTATCTAAGTCAAAAATGTTTGACCAATCGTCCGGCAAATCACCCACAACCACTCTCTCCGACAGATCCATAGGATCCTCAGAAGAGACTGAGGGAGAATAGTTAGGTCTTTCCATAAAAAAGGACGGTGGATCCGTTAGACTCAACCCAGATGCTTCCAGATTAGGACTTTCCAACTGTGATGCTTGTGAAACTATAAGGTCTTCATTATCATTGGTTACCCTTGCAGGAGAAAGGACAGAGGGGTATTTGAATCTAATAGGGTATTCATGTGAATACATATCATGATAATCTAAAACAGGGGTAAGTATTTCAGCATGGTTGACCCCCAGGGTACTACCATGATTCATAGGAGAACTAGTAGGAATATTTATTAAATCTATCTCGGATAAACTAGAATCAGAATCCGTCTCAGGTAAACTAGAATAGTTAGAATTTGACTCGTCCGAAGAATGGATAGGTGAAATAGGAATTACGAGAGGAGGGAGCAAAAATTTAACCGCTTTGTGACCGGGCATTCGTAAGACTTTGGAAGATAACTGAGGAATAAACTCCTCCCTACTCATATTGAGGTTTTCTCCCGGATCCCAAGCAGTTGGCTCTATTACAGGAGTTAATTCTGGCATTTGAATATACTCACTTACAGAGATAGGATTAAAAGTTAAGAATCCCTCAAAATCAGCTTCCTCCTCCAGGGAATCATCGCTATTAGTGAACAACGAGGTATCAGCGATGGACTCTGACTCATAAGAATTAGCTGAATCAGTCTCAGACTCAAGGTCGATGGATTCAGGAGAATTTTCATCCTCCCCATCCAACAAACTTTCCTCGTCCGAGAAAAATGCATCAC
>JABUQX010000854.1:5000-7500 GCA_015478945.1 Trachelipus rathkii
GCCGGAACCGGAACTTTCCGGAACCTTGGAAAAGTTCCGGCCGGAACCGGAACTTTTTGACTTCCGCTACACCTTACATATTCTACCTAAAACTTGTCTGATTAACAAGTGGAGTCTCTCTAGAAGTATCTGGCATCTTGACATATCCATACTGTGAGCTCTTAGTTTTCTGTAAGCCAAAATTTGGATAAGCGGATCAATAAATTTATTAAGTAAAATAGGAATATACTATATAAAGTTCTACGGGTCTTCAAAGTGTAAAAAGCTTTTTCAGAAAAGCATTTTTTAAAAAAAAACTTTTTCAGAAGCGGGTAACTTGTTTTAGGATAAGAGATCACGTTTAACTACACAACATGGAGAGCAACTTATTTTCCTACACCACAACATTCCAATATTCAAATAAATTCATTTTTAAATAAGATAATTATGGAATCTTGTTTTAAAATTTTAAAATTTTTTTGCTTAAACAGTTTTGTTAATATTTTTTTTTGTAGTAATTTCTTCTGATGCCGATTCCGATTAATCGTCCCATCACTAATATATATATATATATATATATATATATATATATATATATATATATAGTATAGTTTATAATAATATATATTATAATATATATATAGGGTTGTGAAAAAAACGGTTTTTTTTATTTTTTTTTTTTTTTTCAAAAAAAAAAACGGTTTTTTTTTAAAACAAAATGTTTTTTTTTTGTTTTTTTTTTAAAATTACCTCTTTTTATGTATATTAAAGAATGTTTTAATTATACAAGTATTACCTTAATACCCTTTCTAGGCTTAAATATTGCTATTAACTACTATTTTTATATTTACAGATGTATATATATTATATATATATATATATATATATATATTAGTATATATATATATATATATATATATATATATATATAATATATATTATATATATATATTTATATAATTATATAATTCAGAAAAAGGATGGTATAACAGGGTGGTTTTTGGGGTGGTCAGGAAAAATGAGAATGGGTAGAAGGTGAGGATTCTGTGAGGAAGTGAGGTTGTGTGTGTAAAGTAATGACTTTCTTTAACACAAGAGTATCCATAAGTATACTAGAGTTTGGTGTAGTAGAGATGGTATCGAATGAAAAAGTATGATTATTTTGTGTGTCGAAGAAGGAGATTGTTGAAGTATTGTTGAATGTTTAAATTCAGTGGAGGTGTTTAGAAATGTGGATTATCGGATAATTATATGGTTCTATGTAAAATTAAGTTAGTGGGGACTTGGATGGAGAGGAAGGTGATACGAAGGAAGTGGGTAAAAATTGAGAGTGAGAAGTTTAGTGGACAAGGTAATAAGGATAGGTATTAAGAACGCTCGCAAGTAAAATCAAGTTGAATGTGAACAGCTAAACAATAAATCTGAAGCAATTGTTAGCAAGTGCAAAAGAAGTAGTGGGTGTGCTAAAAGTAGCGAACGTAAGATGCGAAACAGTGGTGGAGTGAATGAAGAGGTGATGCAAGCCGTTTAAAAGTAAAAAAAAAGCGTGGTTGAATTGTACTAAAAGCAAATGATGAAGTTTTTCAAAAGAATGTTGGAATTATATAGGAGGTAAAGAAAGAAATGCTAAAGATGCGTACGTAAGAGAAAGAAGAGGTAAATGAACAGTTTTTGGAAGAGATATGGGGACTTACAAGGGAATAGAAGCTCTTCTGGAAGGAAGCGCGAAAGGTTAAAATTAGAATAAGGGGAACCTGCTCAGAATAATGAATAGGAATGGTGTTTTTGTAACTGATGAGAATGGATGTGAGGGGAGTGGGTGGAAAGAAACAATCTTCGAAAATCTGCATAACATTGGCAAAAATGAAGAGGTGATAGTGACTGTGTGTGTGGGTTTGATGGTGGAAGAGGAATAGGTAATTTTGGGATGAGGTAATTAGCAAAGAAGAGGAAATGGGTAGATTGAGATAGTTGAAGAATGGTTAAATCTGCAGGTTATTAGATGAAATTACTGGTGAAATGATCCAAGAAGGAAGACAAGTTTCTAATTGATTGGATCTTGAAGTTGTGTATAAAGCGTTTAATGGAGGGTATACGTTCCGAGGGATTGAAGGAAGTAGATAAATGATGACCCTAATAAGGGTAAGGAAGAAAATAAAGGGAATGTAGTATGATTATAGGAGGATGTAGTTTATTGAGTGTTGTTAGAGAAGAAATATGTTGGTATTTATGGTCGAAAGAGTGCGCCGAGTGACTGAAGACTGATTGGTGAATGAACAAGGTGCGTTTAGGAGTAGTAGAGAATGTGTGGATCAGATCTTACAATTGTAGGCAACAATAAAAGAAAATGAGGGAGAAGAAGAAATAAATTGTATTTAATTTTCATGCTTTGCAACAGGGGTAATTGTTATCAAGGTTAATTAGGGAAGCTCTATGGAGGTGTTAGTGATGATATAGTGGTGGTGTAGGCTTCAATTGAATGGAAACAAAAGAATGTAAATGACGATAGTGAGGCGTGTGT
>JABUQX010000854.1:12500-38133 GCA_015478945.1 Trachelipus rathkii
ATATATATATATATATATATATATATATATATATTATATATATATATATATATTATATATATTATATATTATATAATATATATTTAGGTGGGCACCCAGCTCATTTAGGGTAGTCTGCTAGCGCAGCCCCGCCTTCGAGAAAACGTAGTCCCGCTAGCGCTCCCCGCACCTATCTCAGACCATCAAACTCCGCTATTCGCAAGTCCGCACGTCTTCCGATAATAATGTGCGACCTCACAAAAAGTTTTAAAATTAAATACTATATAGTATATATCCTTACAAAAAATTTATTATAATAATATGAAAAATTGAATGAATATTTTCAAAATCTCAAGATTTTCCTCTTCCTCCTCAATGTCTTGGTAAAGAACCAAAGATTATTCATATTACCTTTCAAAAAGATTAGTTGCTGTTGTGTATACAACAACAACTTTAAACTGCTTTGGAAGTGTCAATAAACAGTCGCACTCACATACATTGTATGCTGGGAGTCTCATAGCGAGTAGTAGGCCTGCAACTTCACTGCAATACACAAGGTTACCATCTGACTGGAAGAACCTCCGCAGCTCTGCTTCTCTGTTACGATAAAATGTTACTCTTGTGCCATGGTCCAGTAGTCATTTTTCATGCAACCTCGAAGCCAACAGCTCAGAGGACAACTTCGGACAAATACAACTCTCGTACAAGTCGTTCAGTTTTCACCCTGGTAACCAAGACGGACCCATCACCGACTGTGATTTCAGAATATATGATCAACCAACAAATCCCAGGTCATTGGCATCCAACACATCGACGTCAGTGACCCGTGCTTCCGGAATATCGACAGCAGTAAACTTGCTGCTACTGTAGATATATGTGGGATTGTAACGTCTATACAGCCTATGTAGTGCGCACATGAATTTTGTCCATTCTCTAGGGAATTATGTAAACAATAGGGATCAATGATGAACAAAAACGGGAATGTGGATACAGCAATCCGAAGATTAAAATATGGAATCAGCACCTCCAAATTACTATATATCTGCTACAAAGTCCATCCAAGAAAATTTCACCTTTTTTTGTTGACCAGTGTAATAATAATAATAATAATAATAATAATAAATAATACCCTATACAAATTTTATTTATCCCCAGGTCTAGATTCTAGAGCAGGGTTAGCACAAAAGAAATCAAATGATTTAAATCAACTGGCTTTTTTACGTGATTTTTTTTATAAAAAAATCATGACTTTTTATTTTTTTTATTTTTTAGGCAAATTTTTTTTTATAAATTAATAATTAATCATAGCTATCACCTAATTAATGATAAGTATATTTCATCTATATTATAAGTAAATTCATCAATGTAGTTTCAAGTCATTTTTAATGAAGAAATAAATAAAATTAGAGTACTCAGATATTATACAGTATATATATATATAATTTAATAACTTAATTAAACTAAATAATAATTATATGTACTAAACTTATTACTATTAGGTAATAATTAGGATTATTTACTAATTTTATAAAAATAATAATTAAAAAAGCAATTTGTGTCTAAAAAAATAATTTTTTTTTTATAAAATCTCAAACAAATAAAAAAAAAAACCAACATTGTTCTAGAGTATTAATTCTATCGGTTCGAGTGTGAAAATATTATTTCATATTTAAAGTTTTCGAAACTAAAGAGTCGAGGTCATTTTATCATGATATTTGTTCACATATATCAATTCTCTATATTATTTTTTATGCAAAATCATAACTGACTAAATGACAAATCAATTACTGAATTTTTTTAAGAAAGACATTTGAAAAAGTAGAAAGTTCCGGTTAGTTCCGGCCAGAACCAGAACTTCTAAAAAATCGAGGTTCCGGCCAGAACCTGGTTCCGGTACATCCCTAATAGATTCAAGGCTGAAAACAGTGGAACAGATGCAGAACTTTCAGTAGATATAGGAGGTAAGTTCAAACAGGAACACGATCCACATTTGGGCTTTCTCAAAGGTGGTGGACTGAAAAAGAATGGCGGACAAGTGGACGTTGATGTTGACGCCACTGGTACAGGCTCAGAAGTAGTCACAAGGGCAAGAACTGGATCAGAAGAAGAAGAAGAAGAAACTATATAGGAAACTGGGTTCGTAAAACTTAATCGAAAATAAATAGTGAGGGGCTCAAGGCCGGATAACGTCGCATAGGTCGAAATATGGGGCGAACTGGAGTTGAAGCTGGAACTTCATTTCTTTCCCTATGTAGGGTATCGATAGTAAGCCCTATTTCGTCTTCTGTAAATCAATAATAATTAGCTATATTTTATGGGATAAAGTATAAGAGCGTACATAGAACATTTAATTCGAAATTTATATACAGGATAACGAATAAAAGGAATATAAGACAACTCATAAGAACTTTATTTTTATTTAATATTATATTTATTATTTTATTTACAAAATTTATCAAAATACTTCTCCTTATTTTATGGCGAGGTGGATAACGTTTTCTTTCCAAAATCCTGGGTTGTATCCATTACACACTACTTGAACTTTGCGAACCTCTCAATCTTGTTCTGGAGGCAATGTAATCTCTTTGATCTTCTTCCACCTGACGAGGACTTGGACTCTCAGCATCAGAATTCTTCACTTGAGGTGCCCACTGCACAACCTTCCCTCTTGAAGGGACTGTTAGCCGTGGTGTTGACATCAATTTCCTTGTCAATTTCAGAAGTCTCTCCAACCTGTTCTCTAGTTTGGCATGTTTCCCTCATTGGGGAGTTGATGAATGATAGTTTTTCGTTCAAGTCTTCGCAGGATATTCTTCTTGCGCTTCTATAGGAATCAAGCGCTGCTGACTTCTTGATCTGTAATATAGAAGATGATATAGGTAGTAAAAGAAGGTGAAGTCAAGAGAAGGAGAGATAATGAAGACCATATCAGACAGATTTAGGAGTGATTTGAAGAAATTAAGGTGAATGGAAGGTTGATTAGATAAGGGGAAGTAGGTGAATTAAATAAATTTGCCAAGGTTTAAATGAGATAGTTACTAAGGAAAAACTAGGAGAGTAAGTCAGACAGAAAAGAAGTAGGAGGGACAGAAGGTAAAAGGAAGAAGTAGAGAGAATAGGACGGGAACATACATACCTTTTAAGTTTTCCTTTACTTGTTGATGTGAAGAAGTTTTTATTAATATTATATAATATTAACCTTTGAAAGTTCCTTTACTTCACACTGAATCAGGAAACCCCAAGAAATCATCCTCCTCATCATCCGAATCATCTTCGAAATCCATATCATGTATATTAGATGTTATTGACGGTGCTGCTGGTGAAGAATCCTGTGGAATTTCTTCTAGTTGTTCGTCTTCTGGAACTTCATTCGTATTTAGTTGGTTTGTTAATAATTTATTAAATAAAGGATTTTCTCTTACATATTTAGGGGGAATATACCATTTTTTTAGTTGCCTGTGATGCACTCTATAAACTCTTTCAGATTCCAATGATTTAACTATATAAGTTACCTCATTTGGATTAACTTTTATTATTTGTAAGGGTCCCTGATATCGATCCTTAAACTTATTTATAGTTAAGTCGCCTGGAAGTTGTATTTTGAGTGCCACTAGTTGATCCACTTTGAAAGGAATAAAGCTCTCATGTCCTTCCCTCCAATGGGTATTAAACCCCGTCCAAGGAAGTCGAGGATGATTATTATGCGCCTTCTTGAATATAGAATTTCTGAAGGAGTCTTTGAAGTAGCCGAAATGAGTCAAATGATTATATGTTAAGGCAACTTGTTGTAATTGTATATCCCAAAGACTAGATGTGTCAATGACAATGTAAATTATTGGAAGCATATGTACGTTACACCCTCTCTGTAATTCATTAGAGGAAGTTTTTACGGATCCCATGAATAGTTTTATATAGTGTTTGCAAAAGAGTAATCAAACTGGGGACCCTTAAACTCTGACATAATCCGATAAAATAAATCGAGAAGGAATTATAGGCAAATAATGCACTAATGCTTATGTAAAAGCTACAAATTAAGGGAAAATGTTTTAATCTGATAGGACTGGAGCTAAAAACTGTTAAAGTATAGGATCAATAAAAACAAGAAGGATGAGGGTAGCATTTAGACCTGAACTTGAAGAATTCGACAACTACAAATTCGATTGGATATCTTGTATTGATCTTTAGAGTGGGTGGAGCATGATATATGTTAGAGTCTTTTCAGCTAGTTGACATTTATAACAGGACATAGATATCTCGTGACATATATCTTTTAATTTCGGATGACAAATAATTTATTAGCACAATGTAAAGGGTTCACACTATCCAGAATGGACAAAATCATTTTGATTTATAATGGCAACTTGTACGGCAAATGAAAACGATACTACATAATTATATAGATCGGTTTCTATTTCTATGGATAATGTGATCATCTATCACAGATAAAAAGTTTTTAGCGAATTTAAATACCTTTAAAGGACCAATAAATGCTTGTTGCTAAGAGTAAGCACCTTTTAGTCTTTTTAATAAAGGATCATGTGCCTGACATTGGGCTATATGGTCCATTAATATTTCCACTGAATCTTGTGATGTTCTGATCAGGGAAATATTTCGTATAAATAATAAATGATTGTGTTAGGCATGTTGTTACCGCCTGACTCCTCCCCACCAGAGTCAAAAAGAGTTTGTACAAGATTGACTGTATCTTTCGCTAAATTATTGTCCGCCGCGATCATGTAGATTTCCTTCGATGGTATAGAATCTTCTTTAAATTCAATTGTGAACAAAGCCCCTTCTGCGGAGTCAGGTACTGTAGACCTCATAGGAACCAACAGATTGTAGTGGATGCCACTTATACAGAATAAATAACACACCTCCTTATTGGTTGGATCTCCAAAACCCAAAGGGTGAGTTTTGCAATAATATACCAAAACTCTGGTTTTATGGAGGTTGGTGAAGGCATCTATACTATGGACAAAAGGTAATTGTCCTGGATATCTGGTCAACTGCAACTGCTTCAATACTTGATTAGCCTCTTTAGTTTTTCCAGTGGGCAAATGATACTTAGTCCTATTGGCTAATAACTCATCTACAATCTCTGCTCTAACTTGAGGATGAGATGTTTGTTTACCGTACAGGAAATGAGAGAAACACCTAAACAAGGAATCTCCCCCACCTGACATCGTCACTTCAGTGAACCCTTCAGGAGGTTCTGTAGAATGAATTTTGTTTGTTTGTTCTGGTTGTAATTGAAAAGGGGTTCTAGACAACATATCAGCGACGATGTTCTCCTTTCCGAGCTCATTACAATTCATAATTGATATCATTTAATTTCATCTAGCATTCTTGCCACTCTTTGATTAACCAAGGGCATGTTTTATGATCCGTAAAGATGAATACTTTTATACTATACAGAAAAGGTTTAAGAGACCTGATGGCCCATCGAAAGCTGCGAGTTCTTTCGGTGGTACTATAACCGCATTGCGCTTTGGAAAAGACAGTTGAAATATAGGCGATGGGTTTTTGTTCTCCCTGCTGTACTTGACTAAGACATGCTCCAGCGCCAATTCCGGAAGCATCAGTATGAAGCAATAATGGGGCAGCATTATCAGACCTATCGGGATATGACAACAGAGGTTGAGATGTTAAAAGCTGTTTGAGCTCCTCAAAAGCTTGTTGGCACTGTTCAGTCCAAGGGACATTTTTCGGATACTTAAGTAAATCAAACAAAGGTTTCGCAATTATCAAGCAATTGGAAATGTGTCGTCGCTAAAAGTTAATTAATCCCATAAATTGTCTGACTTGACACACAGTTTTAGGTTGAGGATAATTCATAATACCATCAATAGTCTTTTGTAGGGTTTTTAGGCCCTTGTTTGAAATTATGTGGCCTAGGAACGTAACTTCTGTTCTTAATAGGTAACTTTTTGATGGTTTTAGTTTTAAATCTGCCACTCGAAACGCTTTGAGAACTTCTTCCAGGATAAAGAGATGTTTTTCAAAACTATCGCTGATAATTAGGACATTGTCCAAATATATCATGACCTCACTCCAAGGAATGTGATACAAGGCCAACCGCATTGCCCATTGGAATGTAGCAGGACCGTTCTTTAGTCCAAAGGGCATCCAAAGAAACTCCCAAAGGTGTTAAGAAAGCCGTTTTTTTTATACTGTCCTTTTCCATTTCCACCTGGTAGTACCCTTTGATAAGATCCCGTCTGACAAACAAGAAATTTCTGAGCTAATAGTTTTAGTTACCTCTTCAAGCAGTTTAGGGAGAATAATACAATTACCCAAAATCGCAGTATCATCACCTGTCAGGCCATCTTGCTGTTCATTTTGCGTTACAGAAAGTTGAGGAATATTTAGTCTCATAATTCATAAATGATTACTATCCGCTATTCGCAATAAAATTCATGCGGATGCGAATGTGGATAGAGAAAAATGATGCGGATTTCCGCATATGCGGAGCGGATATCCGCTACAAACCTCTAATATATATATATATATTATAATAATATTATATATATATATATATATATATATATATATATTATATTATATATATATTATATATATATATTAATATATATATATATATATATATATATATATAGTATAAATATTTTCTATGAAAGTAATCAAAATAATATTAAAGTAATTCAACTCTATGTGCTAGCATATATATATATATATATATATATATATATGTTAATATATATAGGAAGTAAGAAAGAGGAAGGAAGAAGAAGAAGAAGAATAATCAAGCAACTCTCAAAGGATCGTCTGACGTTTCCACTTCGTAGTGGAATTCCCCTTTTACCCTTGTTTCCCCTTTTCTCTTTTATTGTACAGTGTAATTTAAAGTTATATTTTATCTTTATTTTAGGAGAACTTTGTGTATAAAATAAGTGTAAGACGAATGCCCTTTCTTGTGTTATTATAAAAGTGTTTAAGGGTCTTAAATTAGAAACTTTGCGTGCGTATACCAAGGGACCAAACAAGTAGGATTCGGGGTTGCATGCAACAACCTTAAAAGAGATACTGCTTGTGTGGCCTCTTTCATAGACATCGTCATTAAATATAAATCATTCTAATTTTAACGCGAACAATCGAATAATCCCCTAAACCCCACCCGATTCGACATCCTAATTCGGTGAGTAGACTTTCTCGGTCATCTGGAATTTAACAAGCTGCGCCACTCTGCTCTCTACTCACAATCATGGAGGAACTCAAGGCTTCATTGTTATCCATGAAAAAGGAGATCGAAAGGATAACGGAAGGAAAGGAAAAAGGAAGAACCACAAAGCGAACATGTCCCCGGTGGGAAGGAAACGAAGGAGAAGACTACGGAATGTGGAAAAAACTCATAGATTTGTGGTTTCTTGCAGAAGGAAAGAAAATAGAATATCCAGCAGTAGAAATCATGTTAAGTTTAGGAGAAAGGGCATTCAAATTTGTGCAGGATATTTCTATGGAAGATCTACAATCAGTAGGAGGAAAAGAAGCAATAATTAAGAGATTGGATGAGCAATTTGGCAGGGAAAGGACGCAAGATAAGTTCGATAAAATAAGCAAGTATTTTAAAATACAAAGAAATAAAGGAGAAGGGATGAGAGATTTTATGGGACGATACGAAATACAGGAGAGAGAATGTCGACTGGTCTGCGGCAGTGGGTTTCTGGTGGAAGATTTACGTTGCTGTCATGTAGTTGAAGCAGCAAATCTTACCAATGAACAGAAACAACTTACTTTATCGTATTGCGGAAAAGGAGACTGGAACTTTAAGGACTTTAAAATGGCTCTTATTACTCTATATGAGATGAATATCGGAGGAAAAAAAGAAAGAAGAAACTTGTGGCTGGTTTAGTGAGAAAGATCAAGAAAAAGGAGATAAAGGATTGAACTTGAAAGGAAAAAATCCTACATATCCAGATGGGTCGTTCAAAAAATGCATGATTTGCAGATCAGAATACCATTTCGCCTTCAAGTGTCCTCACAGAGGTAAGGGAGTGAGGATGAAGACAGAAACCCCTCAAAATGAAGGATTCAAGAACAAAAAAGATGTCTACTGCAGTTACGAAAAAGAAGAGAAAACATCGGGGCCATATGATGATCTTGAGGCCTTGATTGACACTGGTTGTAAGACATCAGTTATTGGGGAGAGATGACTAGGCAGGATAGTGGGGAGTTTGTCTGGGAGTGAAAGAAAGGAAATGTTGCAGACAGTGGAGGAGAAGGAAGGAACCTATGTTTTTGGTGAGACAGAGTATCATGTTTGTAAGATAATTAACATACCATGCAACATCCGTGGATATGAGTTTCTCATGAGAACTGAAGTGGTAAGGGGAGATATTCCTTGGCTTGTGGGAAAGGAGACGATGGAACGGATGGACATGAGAATAGACATGAGAAAAAAAGAAATAGACATAGGTGTTCTGCAACAAAAAGGAGTAAAATGTCGGGAGAATAGGAAAGGACATCTAATGATCCAACTAAGAAAAGGACTCAATAAAAATTTCGTTTGGTATCAAGAGAACACCAAGGAAGATTTGAGAAATTCTCTAAACAGGAAGAAAGCGTTAAGGAAACTTCACATACAATTTGGTCATCCTGGGATTGAAAAATTGTGGAGACTGATCCTGGACGCATTTGAAAAAGATACCTTAAAAGAAGATGAAAGAAGAAGTATACGACAGAGTCTAGAAGACATGCAAGAAAATTGTGATGTGTGCATCCGGTTTAAAAGGACTCCAGCCAGACCGATCGTTGGACTTCCGTTGGGAAGAGTGTTTAATGAGGTAGTCTGTATGGATTTGGGGGAGTTAGAAGGAGAAAAATTCTTAGTGATGATCGACAGCGCAACTCGTTATTGCCAGGCAAGCTGGGTAAAAAGCAAGAAACCTGAAGAAATCACAAAGAGGATTATGGAAAAATGGATCAGTTTATTTGGTGCCCCAAAAGAATTGTTTAGTGACAGTGGACTGGAATTCTCCAATGAAGAAATGAAGAAAATGACTGAGAGATTTGGGATAAAACAAAAAGTTACAGCAGCAAGGAGCCCTTTTAGCAACGGTTTATGTGAAAGAATGGTAGGACTTTTAAAGGACTCTATCCGGAAGTTGAGAGAAGAAGGGATCCATCTCGAAATAGGATTGATGTGGTCGGTGGCAGCGAAAAATAGCCTGTCCGATGCAAATGGGTTTGCCCCTAACCATCTTGTTTTTGGCAGGAATACTGGTTTACCCAATCTTACTAGATTGGGAGAAGAAGAAAAGGGTTGGAACATTGGAGGAAGGAGAAGAGAGTGCGATGCTGAGGAACGTGTTGACTGGCCTTCATAAAGCCAGAGAAATACACATTAGACAAGAATCTGAGGAAAAAATAAAAAGAGCACTCCGACAAAATGTGAGGGAACACCATATTGAGTTAGCGATACCGGGAGAAGAGGTATATTATAAAAGAGAAGGAGAAAGAGAATGGAGAGGACCTGCGGAGGTTGTCGGCAGATTAGGAAAAACAGTGGTCGTGAAACACGGAGGGACTATTAGAGAAATTAATAGAGTACATATCACGAGACTAGGGAGATTACCCCACAAGGAGGATGAGGAAGAAGTAGGTGAGGAACAATCCAGAGAAAAAGGGAATATAGATGGAGGAGGGATGGGGCCTGCAAGACAATACTTAGAAGACGAATCCAGTAGTGAGGATGAAGGAGAAAATGTAGAAGAAGATCTACAGATTACAGAAGATACAGAAGAGATTCCCATGACTCACAAGAAAAAAGAAACTTTTAAACAAGGAAAAAGGTATATATGTGAGAAAAAAGATAATGGAGAAAAAAGAGTATTTCAAATAGTTAGTAGAGCTGGAAAAGCCACCAGTAAAAAGTATAATGAATGTTTCAACGTCATAGATGTTGGAGATGGTAAACCCCAATGGATAGATTTCAAGGAGTATAAGAATATAAAGGAGGAGGAGGAAACAAGCCAGGAAAGAGAAAATATGAGCGGAGAGGAGATAGAAGATGGAGAGGATACAGAGGGATGGTACGGTAACTTCCCAGAAGCAGAAATAGAAGAAGCAAAAAGAGAGGAATTAACTAGTTGGAAGAAAAATGACGTTTATGAGGTGGTAGAGAATAAGGGACAAAAGGCACTCTCATTGAAATGGGTAATCGGACAAAAGATGAAAAATGGAAGTAAAATATGGAAAGCGCGATTGGTGGTGAGAGGATACGAAGAAAAAGAGGGACTTTTTGCGACTGATGCCCCAACGTGTTCTGGTGAGCTTATGAAATTTTGCATGACCATCATGTGTTTTTATGGATGGGAGTGTAAGACAATCGATATAAAGACGGCTTACCTTCAAGGGAAAAGAATTGAAAGAGATGTGTGGGTTAGGCCTCCTTTAGAAGACGAAACAAAAGGATGTATATGGAAACTAAGGAAAGCCGTTTACGGGTTGAAAGATGCTGCCAGAACGTGGTATGAGAGTGTGGTTACAATCCTAAAGGAGTTGGGGGGTATCAGGAGTAAACTGGAACCTACGATGTTCTACTGGAGAGAAAGAGGGAAACTCGCGGGTATAATGTGTACCCATGTCGACGATTTTTGCTATGGAGGGTCAGAAGAGTTTTGTCGGTCAGTAATAAATAGATTAAAACATAGATTGAAAGTGGGAGGTGAAGAAGAGGGAGAATTCCGTTATATCGGAGTGGATGTGAAGGTGGATAAAGAAGGAATCCTCCTATCACAAACGGGGTATGTGAGGAACATAGAGATACCTGACAAGAAAGACTACAAAGGACACACTCGACTACAAGAAAGGGAAATGACGAAGTATAGATCCCTTATTGGAAAAATGAACTGGGCAAGCCAACACACTCGTCCGGATTTGGCCTACCCAGTGAGTCATATGAGCAGATACTGCAAAAATGGAACTTCCGAGGATATGAGGAAACTCATAGGCATTATTGAAAAAAGTAAAAATGAGAATTGGGAGATACGGATTCAGAATCTCAAAGTAAATTTAAAGATTGTTGTCTATACGGACGCGTCTATGAGAAAAGTGATCGATGAAGACCCGGGGAGTCCCCAAATCGGATATATTGTGAGCCTGGTAGATGAGTTAGGAAAAAGCAGTCCAATTTTTTGGAAATCAAAAATGGAGAAAAGGAAAGCAAGATCTACGATGGAAGCGGAGACTCTTGGTTTAATCGAAGGGATGGAAGCCGGTATCCTCATCAACGCTTGGTGGGAGGAGGTAATAGGGAGGGAACCACTTGGCATCTGGATATACTCTGACTCTAAGACCTTGGTGGACGGAATACATTCCACGTCAAAAGTGAGCAATATGAGACTTCAAATCGATATTGCATACATAAAACAGGCTCTAGAAGAGGGTCTGATTAAAGATGTTCTATGGGTGGAAGCAAAGAAACAATTGGCAGACCCACTGACAAAGGAGGGAGGGAAGATGGAGGGTTTGAGGAGACATGTGGAGGGAAGGAATTGAAGAAGTTGGAGAGGAGGTGGGAGGAGAGGAAAAAGGTATAAGTGTGTTAATATTTATAGGATGAAATAGGAGAAGAGGAGGAAGAAGAAGAAGGCAATAATCAAGCAACTCTCAAAGGATCGTCTGACGTTTCCACTTCGTAGTGGAATTCCCCTTTTACCCTTGTTTCCCTTTTCTCTTTTATTGTACAGTTTAATTTAAAGTTATATTTTATCTTTATTTTAGGAGAACTTTGTGTATAAAATAAGTGTAAGACGAATGCCCTTTCTTGTGTTATTATAAAAGTGTTTAAGGGTCATAAATTAGAAACTTTGCGTGCGTATAACAAGGGACCAAACAAGTAGGATTCGGGGTTGCATGCAACAACCTTAAAAGAGATACTGCTTGTGTGGCCTCTTTCATAGACATCGTCATTAAATATAAATCATTCGAATTTTAACGCGAACAATCGAATAATCCCCTAAACCCCACCCGATTCGACATCCTAATTAGGTGAGTAGACTTTCTCGGTCATCTGGAATGTATCAATAAATCATAAGAACAATAATAATGAAATATGAAAAATCCTTAAATCAATACCTGCAACTGAAGAAGGATTCCACATCTGAAAGAAAATAAGGTTCCACAAAACCACTACAAACTCTTCATCATACCATCTACCATAAATTCCACAGAACACAATACTGTCCACAATTCTATTTAAATATTATTTTTCAAAATTCCCAAGTAAATAATTCCTACGGAAGGAAAAAAATATATATATGAAAAAGCAATCAATAACACTCATCTACAATCATTACATTCAAAAAAAAAAAGTTTTGATGCCGCAAAAACAAGGAATACAAAAGGTAATAAGTACTAAAAAGAATTTTTAGGTACTGACATCGGCAGAACACCCACCACTCGCATGTATTCCTCCTTCATACCACAATCATACATGACATAGCTAAATAATAAATATATATCTATACCCAATATGATACAAACAAAAGAAAAAGACTTTCTGTACACTTACAGACCTAACTCTCCCATGAACTCTACTACTGACTGACTGGCTGGCTGACCTTCCTCCAGGGCCTAATACTGACTGTTAGACATACTTACCAATAAAGGCAGCTCACCACATGCGTGTAAATAGAATATATACTTATATATAATATTATATATTATAAAGGTAGTTATGTAGTATGTGTATATATTATATATAATATATATACTATATTATATATATATAATATTATTATAAAAGGTACCCTATGCAGTTGAGCACAGGGGCGAGATTAAGCCTATCAAGCCTAAGTTTTCTGTTTATATCTTCACCTAGTCAGCAAGCATTTGATATTCCCATTAGATAATAAGTTTTGCAAGCTTATTTCTATTACAGACTGTGGTAAATGCCCCTTGAATGGTAGCTATTTCTATATATATAAAAAGATAGGAAATGTTAATTTATGGTAAAGGTTGTTAGGGGCTGTGGATGATGATGTAAAATTGTTACAGTAATTTTTAAACCCTGGATTAAAGAGTAGAAAAATCCGATTGTTTTGTGATGATAAAAGCATTGTCAAATCATGACAGAGCTTTGGTTCATATTGCTTTTTTGTAATACTATTTAACTTTTTGAATTTTAGTTAGACAAAGATTATACAGTAATAATAATAATAATAATAATAATAATAATAATAATAATAATAATACATATATTTTAGGTCGTTTTCCTTGGTGAAAATATTCCAGTTCATCCACATATTTATTCAAATGGACACATTTGTCTCAGTATTTTGACAGAAGACTGGTCTCCGGCACTTTCCGTCCAGGCCATTTGTTTGTCAGTTATATCTATGCTTTCCTCATGCAAGGAGAAGGTACCTCTAATGTATATATATATATATATATATATACTAATATAATATATATATATCATATATATAGTTATCTAGTATATATATATATATATATTATATATATATATTATATTATATATATATATATATATATTATATATATATATATATATATATATATATATATATATATATATTCTCTTCTGCGTTCATATCCACACTCATCCTCCAGACATCTTACAGACATCATCTTTTATCCACATATCATATACACATACACATTCACACCCACTTCTTGACAACATCTTACAGACATCCCTATCCCTTATATCCTATGTGTGGGGAGAGAAAGATATTGCCAAAGCACATCGTAAGTCCTGCGTGTCGTAGAAGGTGACTAAAGGCACGGGGGTAGTTTGGTTGGCTGCCCACTGCAACTTATCTTTTGCCAGGAATGCTAATGCATGCCTCGGAGAAGGTCACGATCTCCGTAAGCGGCCTTCAATCTTACAGTGAAAATGTATGAATCGAATGGGTACATGGAATTTCAGAGGAGTAAATGTTTGGGAGAAGAGTAAAGAGGTGATGGATGTACTTAGAAAGGGCAAATTTGATTTGCTCACTGTGACAAACAAAGATGTGAGGAAATGGTCAAAATGAGTGGTGTAGTGTAAAATGTTTATGTGCCGGTATGGAAAGGAATGTGAAGAGCAGAGGAGGAGTTGAAACTCTGATGAGTGACTTGTGGTACAGAGTTATGGTAGATTTTTTTGTGTGTGAGTAGTAGAATCTTAATGGTTAAATTCAAGTTTGAAAAGGTTACAAGGCGTGTGTGGTTGTGACATATGGTCCATCTGAGGGTAATGTTGAAGAGTGTGATTTTCTGGGATAATCTGAATGATGTTTTGGATGGGTTGAGTAGGGATCAAAAAAGGGATGGTATAACAGGTGGCTTTGGGGTGTCAGGAGAAAATGAGAATAGGAAGGTGATTGATTTCTGTGAGGAGAGAGGTGTGTGTGTAAGTAATACTTTCTTTAAACAAAAGTATTCATAAGTATACTCAGGTTGCTGTAGGTAAAGATGGTATGGAAGTGAAAAATATGATTGATTTTGTGTTGGTGAAGAAAGAGATGTTGAAGTTTGTGTTGGATGTTAAATCAGTGAGGGGATTTGGAATGGGATTATCGGATCATTATGTTGTTTTATGTAAAATTAAGTTAGTGGGGGCTTGGATAGAGAAGAAAATGATAAGGAAGGAAGTGGATAGAATTAAGAATGAGATGTTAAGTGAACAAGGTAATAAGGATAAGTATTTAAGAGCGCTTGCAAGTAAATCAGTTGAATGTGAAGAAGTTGAACGTTTTACTGAACAATCTGGAAGCAAATGAAGGAAGCAGTTGTTAGTAGTGCAAAAGAAGTATGTGGATATGCTAAAGTAGGAAGTAAGAATGTTAACAGTGAGTAGTGGAATGAAGAGGTGATGCAAGCGGTTAGAAGTAAAAAAAAAAGCGTGGTTGAATGTTCTAAAACCCAATGATGTGGTTTCAAAAGAAAGATGTTTGGAATTATATAAGGAGGAAAAACGGATTATTAAAAGTTGCATACAAAGGAAGAATTATATGAGGAGGAAAAAAGGAATACTAAATGATGCATACATAGGAAGAAAAAAGAGGTAAATGAACAGTTTGGAAGGAGGATGAATGGGGACTTACAAGGGAATAGGAAGCGTGAAAGGTTAAGAATGAGAATAAAGGGAATCTGCTTAGAATAATGAATATGGATGGTGCTTTCTAATGATGAAATGGATGTGAGGGGAGTGTGAAGGGAACACTTCGAAAATATGCATAACATTGGCAGTAATGAAGAGGTGATAGTGAATGTGTGTCTGGGTTTAATGGTGCAAGAAGGAATAGGTATTTAGGGGATCAGGTCATTAGTAAGGAGGAGGTTGAAGAATGGTAAATCTTCAGGTATAGATGAAATTACTGGTGAAGAGAGCAAGAACGGAGGAGAGATGGTGATTGATTATTGGAAGTTGGTGTAACAAAGCGTTTTATAGAGGATATAAGTTCGAGGGATTGGAGTAAAGGCAGTATGTACTCCTTATAATAAGGGTATACAGGGGGATACAGGGTACTGTCGAATTATAGGAAACTATTTATGAGTGTTGATAGGGAAAAATATATGCTGGTATTTTCTTCGAAGAGTGGGTCGAGTGACTGAAGGACTGATTGGTTAAGAACAAGGTGCGTTTAGTAGTGGTAGAGGATGTGTGGATCAAATCTTTACATTGAAACAAAAGAGAGAGAAGAAGAATAAATTGTATTTAGGTTTTATGGATTTGCAACAAGTATATGATAGGATTAGTGGGAAGTTCTATTGCAGTGTTAGTGGATATATGGTGTTGGTGGTAGGGTTTTTGAAAGGAATCAAAAGTATGTGTTACGATAGTGAAGCGTGTGTTAAGAATGAAATGAAGTCGAAAGTGATTGGCTTAATATTAATAGCAGTAGTGAGGCCGGGATGTGTTATGTCTCCTTTGGTTATTCAATTTGCATATGGATTAGGTCATGATGAAAGAATTAGAGTGGGGTTGGCAGGGGATGGTGTTAAATGATGGAGAATGGAAGAAAGTGAAGGGTGCCCTACTATTATATGAGGATGATTTGGTTTTGTGTGGCATCTGAAGAGAGGTTAGAGAGGATTGGTAGAGAGATTTGGGCAAGGGTGTGTAAAAAGGAGGGTTTGAAAGTTAAACGTAGATCAGAATAAGGTTATGATAGTGAGTGAGTAGGGGACACCCCGCTGTTTGAGGTTATGTTAGATGGTGAAGCAGCTGGAACAAGTGTCTGGGTTTTAATATTTAGTATATATGTTGGGAGTGCAAAGGGAACGGATGATTGTGAATGTGTAGTAGTGAAAGTTGCGAATGGCAGGAAGGTGCTGGTGCAATAAATTCTTTGTGATGTAAAGGGACTAAGCTCCTTGAGTCGCTTTGTCTTAATGAGAGTATGTTGGTTACGGTAATGGTGGTAATGTGGAGGATAGTAGTATAGTAGTATTATTATATATATATAGATATATAACTTATTATTATATATACTATATATTATATATATATATATATATATGTATATAGTGTGTATATTATGTCCTGGAATAAGAGGTATAGATCTAAAGTAAATGTGTTGTTGGACAATGCTTAGGGGTGTGTTAGGTGTGAAGAGAATTGATAAAATGATGAATGTATCAGAGAGTTATGTGGTGTGAGAAAGGGTAAATGAGAGAATCATGAAGTACGTTGAGATGGTTTGGTCATGTGGAGAAGAATGGATGATAGTGGTTTGGTTAAGGTTGTATAGTGGTTAGTGTGCTTGGGAATCGACCGGTTGGGAGACCGAGGAAAGTGGATTGAGTAAATAAAGGAATTACCTGAAGTAAAGAAATGTGGACTTTGGCAGATGCAGAAGAAGGGTGCATAATAGTAGTGAATGCGGTTTTGTGACGGGGGAATGGTTGTGGTCCACCAATGGCCAGAGATGAACCCGCAGGTTAACGAGATGCTTTTAGTGAGGTCCGTCGCACGTTTCCGTGAAGCTCAAGGGTGAATTTTTCTGATTGCAAGATCACTAAGGGGATAAAGGGGGTGGTTAGGCTGGGCTTTCTTTTGGACTTGCGTCATATTTCTTTCTACTTTTCTGTTTGTCCTTTTCTTTCTACCATACGTTTGGGGAGAAGAAGGCTGGTGATATATATATATATATTATATACTATATATATATATAATATATATATATTATATCTATATGATAATATTATACTAGCGTTTGTATATTGTATTTATAATATATTGTGATGGCCATGACATCCGGCATCCGCATCCGCATTTGCGGAACATTCGCACCTAAATTGACATCCGCCATTCGCATGCCTCACTTAACCGCACATCGCATTATCTCTTCTTGGCAAAATGAGGATGTTTTCTACATTTGAATTTGATGTATATAAAAATAAATATTTATTTGTCATCTTTATATATATATATATTAATATAGTATATATATATATATATAATAATATATTATTATATATATTATTATATATTAGTATATATATATATATATATATATAATCATGTCCTGGTCATGTCCATCATAATGAGTATAGCTGTATAGTATACTATATATAATATTATATAAATATATATAGTATAATAATATATATATATAATATATAATGTATATATATAAATTATATAGTAATATATATATTAATATATATATATTTTATATATATATATATATAATTATATATACAGTGGCGTACAGGGGGGGGGGGCAGGGCCATATGGCCCCTCCGGAAAGTTTTTTTAGAACACTAAGCATTTTTAAATATCATATCTGTTTTAACAAAGTCGAGCTAAATTATTATAGTATATCTATCTATATATAATTATATATATAATTATATCTATATATATATTATATATCTATCTATATATATATTATATATATATATTATAGTATATATATATAGTTATGTTAACACCTATCATATAGTATCATATAGTATATCTTAATTAAAAATATCTAGCTATATGATACTTTTAATATATATATATATACTATCTATATATACTTACCGTATTTATAATACGTAGTACTCTATCTATATACATAGTTAGGCGTTATTATCACATGTATAATTTTTTATTTATGTCAGGGGGGGGGGGAGGGCAGTAACTCGGATTTTATATGAAAAGAAATAAAAGTCGTTTTCGAAACTGTATATTTGTCTGCAGACCTACTCCCCCTCCTGAAAATAAATCTGGATATACGCCACTTGTATATATATATATATAATGTATTATATATTATATATATATCTATATAATTATAATTAATATTATATATTATTATATATCTAGTATAAATAAACGGAGATCTTAAGGTAATGGCTGTTACAAGTAAGATGACGATTAACGAGACTATAAATAGTTGAAGAACACTAGTATTGCTGCGTAAATGTAAGTTATTTCTGATATCTCCGCAGGTTGATCCAATAATTTAGATTAAGTTTGGAAACTTTCTTTATGATTAACCTAGTATATATATATTACTCACAATATTTAATAATCAAATATAAGAGAAAAGGGGACGCATAATAAGATGATAAATATAGGTGAATTGAATTATAGTAAGTGAATAACAATCATGTAGACTTAATTTGTAAAGGAATATTCTTCTATTTGTTCCTAGTAGTATACAACGTCCTCTTTTTCTGTTGCCCTCTTTACTGAGGGCAAGCATTAAGGTCAATAATGTAAATTTATGGCCTAGCTACGAGGGTCCATCATTGTCTTCGGGGACACCGCAGTCTATCTGTTCGAGTTGGTGCACATTTGTAATGGTGTCAGATGTATGTGTGAAAGGTCAGTCGGGATATGTGTAAGTTTATAAAAAGATGGATGGGGGGTTACTTTAAATAATGTGTATAAATATAAATATTCAAATAAAACCTTTCAATATATATTTATCACCAAAGAAAATAACCAAGGGATAGCAAAAGAGAATTAAAAGTATAATTTATTAAAGAAAAATGACTCAATATATGGTAAATTGGTAATTTCATATATGGTAAATTAATAATTTAGGTAACGAAAATAATGAAAAGTAATAATCAAAACACGTTCCAACTATTTCAGGTCTTGGAGTAATTCTCCACCGAGCCGGAAATAGTAAAAGAAAATTAACTATGTACAATTTTGGGGACACAGAAGTCCTTTTAAGTGAGGGGAGAATCTCCTCAATATAGCAGTATGCGGGGTAAATACGAAATACGAAATCGGAATCGGCTCAGTTATAAATAAATAAGTGTGAATAAGTATTTTACAAAGGTGATTATTTGCGTAGCGTATTACTTCATACTAAATTAGTGGTTTAACAATTTATGACTCGGCTGAATAATATGTGCTTTATATTATTCAGTTATAACAAGTATTTTTCAATTACATATAAAAAATAACAACTTCAACTTATCTTAAATGGTTGGTATATAAAAACCCATACTTCATTTAAGACGGGTTTGTGATTATGGTTTGCATGGGATGGTGGATCAGGTCAAATGGGATCAATTTACTTTCAAGCAAGATGTCTTCAAAAGCAAGGGGACATAATCCATAAAATAAAAGAGCAGGGCCAAAGCAAAGTTGCGTTCAAGCAATGAAATCAAGCAATAAAATGTATTCAAAGCAAAAATGCGTCCAGAATATAAAATGAGCCGGAGGCAAAAATGCGACCAAGCATAAAAAAGTTGCGTCCTCGCAATAAAATTTCATCAGGGCTTTGAGCCCAAAACAAAAATGAAGCACAAAAATTTGAGCCGAAGGCAAAAACCTGTAATGGAAATGAAAGGCTAATTAGAGTCCATTACAGTTGATTCAAAGTTAAGTTAAATTTAATATTTAAATAGTTTAAGGGAATTTGCTTTAGGAGCTTAAATTAAGAAGAGGATATTTCATATTGAGAGATGATTCTACATTTAAAGGGGAAAAGGGAATATAATTATAAATGTCATGCCATGCAACCATATATTAAAGTTAATGAGCTTACCCCTATCTGATTAGGAAATCTGTATGGGGTTTTTGCTAGATCCGTGCAGTTGAGACATGCAGGTGAATATCACTTGACCTGCATAAACATATACATTTGCTTTTATATTCTTATTTCTTTAACGCATTTCATATTATTTAGCATTATTTAGCAACCAACATTAATAATTGAGAATTTCGGTAATAAATACAGATATCACTAACCTGAATGAGAATCCAATAAGGTAATGAATTGAATTAAAGTTTAAAGTTCCCAATATAAAGATACAAAGAGTGGGAAACTTATGGTTTTACTTGAAAACAAATGAAAATGAAAGTTTAAATAATTAAGGAATACTATTCATTGACTTTTCACTAGAAAAAAGAACATATACATATTACATAATAATTGTATATTATTTTAAATTGAAACATAACTAAGTAAAGTAAATAAAAACCAATAAATAAATAATATTCACAATTTAATACCTTTGTGAATTTAATACCTTTGAGAATTACCACATTATTACCTTAATAATTAACCGGGGGGTTAGGATGAATGTAATCCCCATTACATCCTTTATAACTAACTTGGGCCCCACCTCATTTTAAGTTTTTTCACTTTAAGAGAAAAAGAAAACTGAGGGTGGTTTTGCCAAGCTTGCCGGATAGTTAGAGAATGCATAATAATGAGTTTAAAATATTTACGAACATACATGATACACTGTAAGCAACTTTCTTTACAAGGTTGGTTGTTCATATTATATACCATATAATATGCATAGTAAAATATATAAATATTTTTATATAGATATAATATAAAGTATATATAGATATAGATAGATAAATTACCACACTCTAGAAATATTAGAATCATAATCAAAGGCGCACAAGAACAAAAGCTAATTAAAGCATTGCACACTTACGATACATAAATCACACACGGAGCATCTCACAGCGCGTACATAAAAGCGTTCCTTTATGGTGATAATATATCTTTTCCATGATAGCCATATGAGTTATCTTTTTTTCCAAGTCCGCTTTTCAAGCGTACGGTACGGTCATCTTAACAACCTTGACTTCAAGCCTATTGCACCACCATCCATTCATGTTTCGCCGAAAGGCCATTACACTAACATCTTTAATTGTTTCATGCCAAAACATTACAACACTGCAATATTCTTTTATTGCTTCATGCAATAGCATAAACACTATAATGAACACTGTAATAAGCTAATAAGCAGGTGTTGTGTGTAAAAAAGTGTGGGGAATAGAAGTGGTGCACCAAAAATAAAAGAAGTTATTACGTATAGAGGAAGTGGTATGATGAGTACTTACATGCACATGACAAACTTGAAACGAATTTTTTAATACCATGTGCATCATGCAAATAGAATATTTACATCTTACGCCAACCATCAGAGTGCATTATATATATATCTTTTATATAATATAATATTAAAATCTATTTTAGATTTAAATTTATTTAGAATTCCCTATTCTAGGTTTGACACACAAGCACTCAATTTATCAAAGTTTAGGACAGTCAGAGACATAGAGACAGAAAGGTTTATTAAGCAATAAAATTTCTTTATCAAGGGAAATCTTCCTTGGAGAGGAATTTTTCCCTTGAGGGGGATATTCAAGGGGTTTAAAGAAAACTCTTTATCAAGGGGAATTTTCCTTGGAGAGGAATTTCTTCCCTGATAGGAATTTTCAAAGGGATTATATGAAATTACTTGCAGAATTCATCTTCATATAGATATAGATATTCTTCCGGCGCACATACTGCTAAATATAGATATATATATATTAAGATCCTGCACCTGAAATATATACTAGTAAAGGGTCGTGAAGGAAGAGAGATATATATATATCTTTCATATATATAAGTATAATTGCTATGGTCCAATGATATATCCTTGAGGATTTCCGAAGCTCCTACATTAATAACCCTTGAAGGTGGCCTCCGGGAAGCAGGCCCATGAAACGGGATGAAAAAAACCTTGATCCGGACCAATAACCGAAATCTCGCATACCACACATCGCACGTTATGGGGATTGAATGCGCAAGGAGAAAAACCCATGGAAACTCAGATATAGACTATAGAGCTGACACAAGAAAGAATTCAACTCAAACTGGACTTTCCTCTGTAGGGTTCCCGAATAATAATAATAAGCTTCTAGGTTACTGGCTTAATCCCGAGAGAAGTTGGCCCTATCCCCGCAACACAAATAACACACCAAGAAGGCACAGCACACCAAAACGAATATACAAGTAAAGAACGCGGAATTCGCTGGTCCACCAATACCCTGCTCAGGAAGTCGGGGGAACATGGAGTCTGACTTCTAACGTTTTCCCTTTCACCGCGAATCCATCGGTGATCTGGGGATGAAGGAGGGCAAATGACCGAAGGATACTGGAACTTTAAGGGATAATCGTGTGGGTACAAATCATGAAAGTCCAAGGTAGGAGTCGGGAGTGCATCCTCCGTTGGATCCATAATGCTTGTACCACTACTGTCTGAAGAAGATATATACTCTATGAACGAATCAGACTTCTCAGCAGGAGGGAGAACAAATCTAACCCTATGGGGTACATGAACTGGGGTTAAACATGGGGCTATATCAGTAGAAGGACAGCTTTCCTCTACTTGATGGATATCCCATACGTTTACTTGGTGGGTTACTTCCTTGATTTTTGGGGAAAAATCGGGTAACGAATTATATTCATCAAGGGATATCGGGTTAAACTGCATAAAGCCTTCGAAATTGGCATCCTCTTCTCCTATGGAATCCAAGGTGTCATCAAACAGAGAGGTGTCAGAGACAAAGCCGGAAAACCCAGATGAGGATTCGCTGTCTTCCGATGACTCGTCCTCAGATGTTTCTGCATCATCTATCACTTCAACAGCCTCATCTTCTTCATCGATATCAAAAAAGGCTTTACGAGTTTCCCTATTACGAGAAAGATATTTACGTAGGTAGTCTGGCACATCTATCCATCCTCGTAAATGGGAGAAATGGACTTTGTGGAGCTTACCTAATGGATCAGCAAAACGGCGGATCACATATGTTACTTTATTTGGATTGACATCCATAACTAAGAAAGGTCCTTCCCATTTGCTATGGAACTTCAGGGCAGCGCTTGGACCAGTACGGACGACTTTCCGGGCCACCTTCTGTCCTGGCTTGAAAGGCTTAAAATTAGCGCTACCTTCTTTCCAGTACTGAGGAAAGGTGTGAGCAGGAGAATGCGCTTTTTGGAGCAAGAAGTCCGAGGGGGACATGTTTAAGGCGCTATGACAAGTGTTGTTATAAATTAACACTGAGGACGGTAATTCTTCGTCCCAGTTGGTGGGTTGTTCTAACACCAAACACTTGAGGATTTGTATTAAGCTTCGGTTGAACCTCTCACAAATGCCGTTACTTGCGGGATGAAGAGGGGAAATCCGAATGTGCTTAATATTATGTCGTTGTAATGCCTGCTGAAATCGTGAGACGTAAACTCCGTTCCATTATCCGTAAGGATACGATTTGGAATTTTTGGAAGGAACGAGAGGATATGATGCTCTAATTTCCGAGAAACTGTGTGGCTAGTTTTATCGGAAATAGGGACGACGGACACCCATTTGGAGTAGTGGTCTATGAACACTAGACAGTATTTATTTCCCTTTAGAGTTTTGGGAAACTGCAGCAGATCCATAGCACAGAGATCGAACGGGAACTGGCAAGGATTTTTAACATGGGGGGAGTGACGTTTGCAGAGAAATTCTTTTGGGTTTGACAAACGGGACAACATTGGACAATGTCCACCACTACTTGGTTCACTCTCGGATGCCAAAATTGTTTATAGATGAGCTGCAGCATCTTATTTCTTCCTATATGGGCACAAGAGAGGTGCAAGTTCAAAACAATGTGCATGAGGAAGTCTAGTGAGATCATGTACAGCAGTGCATCTGTCTTAGTTTTGTAGTATAAGACATCATTTTCCATGACTATTTGTGTCTTATGTGTTCGATATTGAAGAGGTACCTGTTGCCAGTTGACATTGGATTTCTGAAAACCTTTTAATAGGAATTTTAAAGTACGATCAGAAGTTGATCTCCTAAGATATCTTGTCGTCGATATTGGGCAGCATAACGCTTTATCCTGTCGCTCAATAGGATGATCTTGGGTTGAACGTGGGGAGTAATCAGACTTTCGTTTGAATTCCATCAGCCACACAATCATTTGATTTCCGTGAATATATTGCTGTAGGTGAGTAATCAGCAACAGTTGATTTATCCTAAGAGTCTTGCGAGTTCCAATATTAATGGATGATCACCATATATTGTTGGGGAATCGATGAAAAATTCTGAATAGATGGGGTACTACAAACCCATATTGGAATTTCAGCTGCAATTCACATAATGGGAGAAATTGGGATACCGTTCCTCTTTGCGAACCACGCTTTAACTTCGGCACCCCACAGGCAACTTTTAGGATGGGAAGATATTCTTTATGCATCACCCACGATGAGACTACCCTCCGAACTTTATTAGGCTTATACCTGCCCCGGCTTGTCTACAAGACAGTTGAATTTCAGGAGGGGGTAATCATCTAAGGTCACGGCACTCTGGGGGAATGCAATATCCGCTGCAAAGGCTATTGGTTAATGACCATCGATCCTTTGTCTAGGTCATCAGATCAGACACGGAGACCACAAACCTGTTTTCGGGGTTACGCCAGGGAGTTTCTCTAGGGATTTTTCCTATTCTCTTTTTTTGTATGATGTAAGTAAACGCGGAGTTGTTTTTAGTGCTTCATGCCCATTGGTCAAGGATCCTGAGGTCCGTCGATGTTCTCCCACGGTTGACTCCATCTGGGGAGACGCAATGGTTAAGAGGCGCTGAACACGCGTTCAATCCGGTCTTACAATGGCCGTAGCCTCTGAAATGGGACTTGTGACAAGCATTCACAAGGATCCAGGAGCGCCTCGGGAAGTCACTTTAGTGGCTTTCCCTTCTTGGGAATCCGCGACTGGTTCTCTTCTGGCTAGGGTCCGAGTGGTTCGTGACTAGCGTCAGAGAAAAACCTTTCGTGAGACGACCTGGAGATATGTTCCACGGCTAGCAGAGCTAGTTATTTATTTGCTGGAGAAGCGGATTTACTTCGACTTTGCCTAGGAGGTAGTCCTATGAGTGCACCTCATACCAGAGTGCGGACCGCCACAGAACGGGCAGGTGAAAACTCTGGGAAGTGGGGGCGATGACTGTTGAGAACGGCGGGACCTACATTCATCTCGAACGTGCCCTTTCTTCTTACAGTAGCTACAAATTCCTAAGAATTATTTGTAGCAATCCCTCATACTGTGTCCTTTCTTCTCACAGAAATCACAGACGATGACTTTCTTGTCATCCCCGGCGTTATAGTGAGAAGAGGGGTTATCTTTATGATCGCGTCGAGAATCACGGGGACGAGTACCACCGGATGGTTTCATTTGGGAACCGCGATTTGGACGACGTGGTGACGAACGAGATGATGAACGACGGGTCGGTTTTGGAGGTGGCGATAGACTCTTCCTATCCTGAACTGTTTCTATCCAGTTAGGATACAGAGTGTTAATCTGTATCACCGACTCGGTTGATTCGTTCAGCTCATCTCTGTGGTGTTTGCCATAGTCAGATTTCTTTGAGTGTCTCTTTTCATCTGAATGGTTCG
>JABUQX010000855.1:5000-13208 GCA_015478945.1 Trachelipus rathkii
TATATATATATATATATATATATATATATATATATAATATATATATTATATATATATATATATATATATATATATATATATATATATATATATATATCTCCCAATGTATCTGGCAACTGCATTAAGAACAAGCAACTAGTGTCACGTGATAACAACGTAAAGAAAAAGAAACTGACAATATGTAAAGCAAGTAACTGGGTTCACGTGACCCCAATATAAAGAAAAAGCTACTGGGGTTACGTGACCCCATTATAAAGAACAAGCAACTGGGGTTACGTGACCCCATTATAAAAAACAAACAATGGGGTCAAGTGACCCCAATGTTAAGAACAAGAAACTGACAATATAAAGAACAATCAGCTGGGGTCACTTGACCCAATATAAAGAACCAGCAACTAGGGTCACCTAACCCCAATATAAAGAACAAGCAACTGGGGTAACGTGACCCCAATATAGAAAACAGACAACTAGGGTCACGAGACCCCAATATAAAAAACAAGAAAATGAAAAAATAAAGAACAAAGAGCTAGGGTCAGGTGACCTCAATATAAAGAACCATCAACTGGGGTCAAATAACCCCAATATGAAGAACATGTAAATGGGGTTACGTAACCCCAATATCAAGAACAAGAAACAGAAGAAGCCTAATTTAAAGACCCGAAAAGTACTAAATCCATCGAGTTTGCAGTGCCCACTTATAAAAATTATATATATATATATATATATATATATATATATATATATATATATATATATATATTATATATATATATATATATATATAATATATATATATATATATATATATATATATATATATATATATATATATATATCTCCCAATGTATCTGGCAACTGCATTAAGAACAAGCAACTAGTGTCACGTGATAACAACGTAAAGAAAAAGAAACTGTCAATATGTAAAGCAAGTAACTGGGTTCACGTGACCCCAATATAAAGAAAAAGCAACTGGGGTTACGTGACCCCATTATAAAGAGCAAGCAACTGGGGTTACGTGACCCCATTATAAAGAACAAACAATGGGGTCAAGTGACCCCAATGTTAAGAACAAGAAACTGACAATATAAAGAACAAGCAGCTGGGGTCACTTGACCCAATATAAAGAACCAGCAACTGGGGTCACCTAACCCCAATATAAAGAACAAGCAACTGGGGTAACGTGACCCCAATATAGAAACCAGACAACTAGGGTCACGAGACCCCAATATAAAAAACAAGAAAATGAAAAAATAAAGAACAAAGAGCTAGGGTCAGGTGACCTCAATATAAAGAACCATCAACTGGGGTCAAATAACCCTAATATGAAAAATATGTAAATGGGGTTACGTAACCCCAATATCAAGAACAAGCAACAGAAGAAGCCTAATTTAAAGACCCGAAAAGTACTAAATCCATCGAGTTAGCAGTGCCCACTTATAAAAATTATATATATATATATATAATATATATATATATATATATATATATATATAATATATATATAAATATAATATATATATATATATAATATATATATATATATATATATATATATATATATATATATATATATATATATATATATATATATATATATATATATATATATATATATATATATTTCCCAATGTATCTGGCAACTGCATTAAGAACAAGCAACTAGTGTCACGTGATAACAATGTAAAGAAAAAGAAACTGACAATATGTAAAGCAAGTAACTGGGTTCACGTGACCTCAATATAAAGAAAAAGCAACTTGGGTTACGTGACCCCATTATAAAGAACAAGCAACTGGGGTTACGTGACCCCATTATAAAGAACAAACAATGGGGTCAAGTGACCCCAATGTTAAGAACAAGAAACTTACAATATAAAGAACAAGCAGCTGGGGTCACTTGACCCAATATAAAGAACCAGCAACTGGGGTCACCTAACCCCAATATAAAGAACAAGCAACTGGGGTAACGTGACCCCAATATAGAAAACAGACAACTAGGGTCACGAGACCCCAATATAAAAAAACAAGAAAATGAAAAAATAAAGAACAAAGAGCTAGGGTCAGGTGACCTCAATATAAAGAACCATCAACTGGGGTCAAATAACCCCAATATGAAGAATATGTAAATGGGGTTACGTAACCCCAATATCAAGAACAAGCAACAGAAGAAGCCTAATTTAAAGACCCGAAAAGTACTAAATCCATCGAGTTAGCAGTGCCCACTTATAATAAATTATATAGGTATATATATATAATATAATAATATATATATATATTATATATATATATATATATTATATATTATATATATAGATATATATATAATATACATATATATATATAATATATATATATATATATATATATATATATATATATATCTCCAATGTATCTGGCAACTGCATTAAAAACAAGCAACTAGTGTCACGTGATAACAACGTAAAGAAAAAGAAACTGACAATATGTAAAGCAAGTAACTGGGTTCACTTGACCCCAATATAAAGAAAAAGCAACTGGGGTTACGTGACCCCATTATAAAGAACAAGCAACTGGGGTTACGTGACCCCATTATAAAAAACAAACAATGGGGTCAAGTGACCCCAATGTTAAGAACAAGAAACTGACAATATAAAGAACAATCAGCTGGGGTCACTTGACCCAATATAAAGAACCAGCAACTAGGGTCACCTAACCCCAATATAAAGAACAAGCAACTGGGGTAACGTGACCCCAATATAGAAAACAGACAACTAGGGTCACGAGACCCCAATATAAAAAACAAGAAAATGAAAAAATAAAGAACAAAGAGCTAGGGTCAGGTGACCTCAATATAAAGAACCATCAACTGGGGTCAAATAACCCCAATATGAAGAACATGTAAATGGGGTTACGTAACCCCAATATCAAGAACAAGCAACAGAAGAAGCCTAATTTAAAGACCCGAAAAGTACTAAATCCATCGTTAGCAGTGCCCACTTATAAAAATTATATATATATATATATATATATATATATATATATATATATATATATATAATATATATATATAATATATTATAAAAAAAAAATATATATTTATATTATATATAATAAAATATATATATATATATATATCTCCCAATGTATCTGGCAACTGCATTAAGAACAAGCAACTAGTGTCACGTGATAACAACGTAAAGAAAAAAAAACTGACAATATGTAAAGCAAGTAACTGGGTTCACTTGACCCCAATATAAAGAAAAAGCAACTGGGGTTACGTGACCCCATTATAAAGAACAAGCAACTGGGGTTACGTGACCCCATTATAAAGAACAAACAATGGGGTCAAGTGACCCCAATGTAAAGAACAAGAAACTGACAATATAAAGAACAAGCAGCTGGGGTCACTTGACCCCAATATAAAGAACCAGCAACTGGGGTCACCTAACCCCAATATAAAGAACAAGCAACTGGGGTAACGTGACCCCAATATAGAAAACAGGCAATTAGGGTCACGAGACCCCAATATAAAAAACAAGAAAATGAAAAAATAAAGAACAAAGAGCTAGGGTCAGGTGACCTCAATATAAAGAACCATCAACTGGGGTCAAATAACCCTAATATGAAAAATATGTAAATGGGGTTACGTAACCCCAATATCAAGAACAAGCAACAGAAGAAGCCTAATTTAAAGACCCGAAAAGTACTAAATCCATCGAGTTAGCAGTGCCCACTTATAAAAATTATATATATATATATATATATATATATATATATATATATATATATATATATATATATATATATATATAATATATATATATAATATATATATATAATATATATATATATATATATATATATATATATTTCCCAATGTATCTGGCAACTGCATTAAGAACAAGCAACTAGTGTCACGTGATAACAATGTAAAGAAAAAGAAACTGACAATAGGTAAAGCAAGTAACTGGGTTCACGTGACCCCAATATAAAGAAAAAGCAACTGGGGTTACGTGACCCCATTATAAAGAGCAAGCAACTGGGGTTACGTGACCCCATTATAAAGAACAAACAATGGGGTCAAGTGACCCCAATGTTAAGAACAAGAAACTTACAATATAAAGAACAAGCAGCTGGGGTCACTTGACCCAATATAAAGAACCAGCAACTGGGGTCACCTAACCCCAATATAAAGAACAAGCAACTGGGGTAACGTGACCCCAATATAGAAAACAGGCAATTAGGGTCACGAGACCCCAATATAAAAAACAAGAAAATGAAAAAATAAAGAACAAAGAGCTAGGGTCAGGTGACCTCAATATAAAGAACCATCAACTGGGGTCAAATAACCCTAATAAAAAATATGTAAATGGGGTTACGTAACCCCAATATCAAGAACAAGCAACAGAAGAAGCCTAATTTAAAGACCCGAAAAGTACTAAATCCATCGAGTTAGCAGTGCCCACTTATAAAAATTATATATATATATATATATATATATCTCCCAATGTATTAAGAAATATATATATATATAAATATATATATAAATATATATATAATATTATAATTATATATATATATACAAATTAATTATATATATATATTAATATATATATATATAATATATATAGTATATAATATATATATATATATATATATATATATATATAAGATATATAGTAATTTCATAATGTTTTTGCAACTTGCATTAAGAACAAGCAACTAGTGTCACGTGATAACAACGTAAAGAAAAAAAACTGACAATATGTAAAGCAAGTAACTGGGTTCACTTGACCCCAATATAAAGAAAAAGCTACTGGGGTTACGTGACCCCATTATAAAGAACAAGCAACTGGGGTTACGTGACCCCATTATAAAGAACAAACAATGGGGTCAACTGACCCCAATGTTAAGAACAAGAAACTGACAATATAAAGAACAATCAGCTGGGGTCACTTGACCCAATATAAAGAACCAGCAACTAGGGTCACCTAACCCCAATATAAAGAACAAGCAACTGGGGTAACGTGACCCCAATATAGAAAACAGACAACTAGGGTCACGAGACCCCAATATAAAAAAACAAGAAAATGAAAAAATAAAGAACAAAGAGCTAGGGTCAGGTGACCTCAATATAAAGAACCATCAACTGGGGTCAAATAACCCCAATATGAAGAATATGTAAATGGGGTTACGTAACCCCAATATCAAGAACAAGCAACAGAAGAAGCCTAATTTAAAGACCCGAAAAGTACTAAATCCATCGTTAGCAGTGCCCACTTATAAAAATTATAATATATAATATATATATTATATATATAATATATATATAAGCTATATATATATATATATAATATAATATATATATATATATATATAATATATATTTATATATATAAAATAATAAATAAATATATATATATATATATATATAATATATATATATATATAATATATATATATATATATATATATATATATATATATATATATATATATATCTCCCAATGTATCTGGCAACTGCATTAAGAACAAGCAACTAGTGTCACGTGATAACAACGTAAAGAAAAAGAAACTGTCAATATGTAAAGCAAGTAACTGGGTTTTTTGTCTACGTGAATAGATTCTTCACTCTGAAGAATAAAGTTATGGACCGCTATCGAGGCTAAGAACTGACTAATAATATTTTCAGAATCTTAGGGTAACAGTTTTTCAAATGTGTAATATGTCTCCTGTAACATATAATGTGTTGCAGTAACATAATCGATTAACATTTCCGTATAATGTAACTGTTTTAATATTATCTGTTGAAACTGAGCCATCTCTTTTATCTGGGATGTGCCCCCAATATAGAAACCATATGGTGCAGGGTCAAATAGTTTTGTATCTTTGAACCTATCCAATATTCTAATATCAATTCTATTCGTATTTAGATATTTTGAAAGGGATAAAATAAGTCTATTATCATCATTATCTTCACATCCGCAGATAACTTTCTCCAAACAGTTTAAGACATTGTGTAACTTAAAGTGTTTATTTTCCCATTCTTCAGGATGATGGTATGCGCAAAGTAATCCACCCGAGGTTAAAAAAACACGCCTGTTATAATCGTTGTAATCACTACACCTAAAATATTCAAACTGTCTAGCATTCTTCTATATAAGAAGGATAAATCACTTTTCGGGATATTGATTTCCCACTGCACAATGTCTTGAATAGAGGTGTATTTATCAAGACGAACCATTCTGTCGGTGTAAATATGTATCATTTAAAATAAGAGCTCTTTTAAGAAAGAGCACAACCTTCTATCACTTTCAAATCTACAACGAATATGACGCTAAAATGTCTCGAGAGAAAAGATAATGTAAAATTACTGGAGCGAACACAAGTCAGAGAGACAAGTGAAATTTCAGCAAATCACAGGAATGGTAAACATAGAGACCGGATTCTTCCAACATGAAAATAGCACTTAAAGTCTTACACTATATATATATATATATATATATATATATATATATATATATATATATATATATATATATATATATATATATATATATATATATATATATATAATAGTATATTATATATATATATATATATATATATATATATAAAAACGGAATAAGAGCCATAAGATTTATAAATTATCTCAACAAATCTTTTCACCAACATTCCTATCTCCGAAACCTCCAACATTATCTCCAACTCACATAACCCCAATATACCGGCCTCCCTCAACCTAACCCCCCCAATTTTCAACAAACTCTTAAACCTTGCTACTAACAATAGCTTATTCACTTTCAATGATCAATACTATCAACAAACAGATGGAATGCCCATGGGCTCCCCTCTAGGCCCCACCTTTGCCAACTGCTTCCTTTGTTACCATGAGACTAATTGGCTCAATGATTGCCCCAATGAATTCAAGCCCCTTGTATACAAGAGATACATTGACGACTGTTTCTTAATTTTTCGTAATAAACCCCAATCCGACCTTTTCTTTAACTATATTAACACAAAACACCCCAATATTCAATTTACCCGCCAGGATGAAACCAATAACACCCTCCCCTTCCTTGATGTCCTAATCCACCACAATCCCAATGGATTCACCACCTCCGTTTATCGGAAACCTACCACCTCCCTCCTCGGTATTAATTTCTTAAGCTCATCCCCCTTCAAATTCCTCCTTAACTCCATCACCATCTCCCTTCACAGAGCCTACCAAATCTGCTCAACCTGGCAAAACTTCCACTATGAAATGGTCCACCTTAAAACTCTCTTCACTTTTAACTTCTTCCCACCCAACCTCATTGATTCCTCCATTCACGACTTCCTCATGAACATATTCAAACCAAAAATTCCCCTCCCCACAGCACCAAAACTTTCAGTTTACTTAAAGATCCCCTACATTGGCCATTCCCACCCCTCATTAATCTTTGACCTACGCAAACTCCTTAATACCTTCTTCCCTCAACTTCACCCCCACCTCATTGCTACTAACCCCCTTTCCATTAGCTCTTTCTTTCCCCATAAAAATATGCTCCCTATGTTGTTGAAATCCTCAGTTGTCTACATATTTAAATGTGCAGATTGCAATACCTGCTAAATAGGCCAAACCAGTCTTCAACTACAGCTAGAATACATAAACATATAGGCACATCATTTCGCACCAACCTTCCCATACTTACCTCCGAACACTCAGCAATCCGCTCCCACACACACGATTCTGGTCACCCCCTTCGCTTCTCTGATTTTAACATTTTTCATTCATCTACTTCTGATACTGACCGTAAGATTTTGGAATCCCTTTACATTAAACAATTAAGGGGAGGCTGTACTCGAAATTTCAGTTTCTATCAATCGTGAAATGAGTACTTTTTATTTAAAAAGGAACTATTACTCTATGTATTCCTGTTGTTTTCGTTTCAATAGACTTCATGGTTTGGGATTTATGGGGGGCTGAAGGGGCAAGTTCTGAATTTTTACCGTTTTAACTGAAAACCATATAAATACTTTATTTTTTAAGATATTTCAAAAAATTTTTCACGAAAGTTCTAGAATAAAGTGTAGTCAAAAAGATATAATCATTTGCCTTTGAAATTCAATAAAAAAATAATTGGTAAGATCAAATATTCAATTTGAATTTCAAAATTTCAAAAAATAATTTCAAGGTCATCACTTCAAACTTGTCTGGCACCAACCCACGTTTATCAATCAGAATAAGAC
>JABUQX010000856.1:2500-5000 GCA_015478945.1 Trachelipus rathkii
AAATTAATTAAAAGTTAAAATAATATAAAGTTGAAATAAATAAACCATATAGATAAATTAATGATTACAATAATATGTGGTTAAGAGTTCATGATTTAAACAAAACCTCACTTCAGTATTAAAGACTGTTAAAACTTAGATTTTCATTTAAGGTCGGTTTGAGATGCCAAATATACAAGGATTCTAACAACTGAAGATCGGGTTCCTCAGTTTGGGCTAATATTCCAAAATTCGTATCCTGTATATGGTCGTTTTCCTGAAGAGAATGAACATTTATAGCTGAATAGGGGAGGGTGATGTAAATGGTCTAAAGTTCTAAATGAAATGTCTTTATGCTCAGCAATACGTATGGAAAGGCTTCGTATTGTCTTTCCTATGTAGGTGGCATCGCAGTCACCGCATTTGTAATGATATATTACTGATGAACATAAAGGTAAAGGGAGTTTATCTATTAATTTAAAATATTTCCCAATTTTGTTTTTCACTATGAAAATATAAATCTAAATTTAAACTTTGTAAAGTTTGTTTTTAAAACCACGAAAATTACACGTCGTATCTCGTTTCCCCACAAAAAACAAACTCATATACAAAATATACCAATATATATATATATATATATATATATATATATTATATATATATATAATATATATATATATATATATATATATATATATATATATATATATATATATATATGAAAACCGCGCGCAAACATGCGAATGTCGAATTGAATGATATATTTTTTATGGCTTCTGTGAAATGCACATAAAAAATGAAGTGGGGTCTTCCTCTCGACATATTTTGATACGGTTGTTCGTTTCCAAGCAATGTACCCATAAACAACTAAACGCCTTGCATAGACATATAATTTGCTTAATAAATACAGTTACATGTGCAGGTTAGTAAACGCGTCAGTGTTACCAACAATAGTTTTAAACGTGAATGTGAAAAGATTGAGGAAAATAATGGAATTCAAGACAGCTCATAACATCGATGCATGTAATGTAATAACGTTGTTGAGGCGTTGTGCATCGTCGTGGAAACCGACTCCTCGTCCACACAAGGTGCATTCCTATATCCCTAAGGACCTTTCTTTCTGCACTTATGTCTTTGTTCGACATGACCTCTACCGCACCGCTCTCCAACCTAAGTTCGATGGACCTTTTCCTGCGATACTTAGGAAGGAGAAATTCTTCACGATTCAACTTCCCACAGGCACAGAAATCGTTTCAATCGACCGTCTTAAGACTGCTTTCTTCAAGGCAAATCCACTTCCTGTTCTTGATCCTCATTCTGTGCCTTTTGTTCCGATTTCTTCTCCTACCGCTCCTTCTTTTAACATTCCTATCTCTCCTCCTGCGTCTCTTCCACCTCCTACTCCTCCTCCTCTTTCTTTTCCTGATCCTCTTCCTTACCCTCCTCCAGATCCTTCTCCTCAACCAACAGCACCAATACGACCGACTCAGACTCCACCCTCACGGTCAGTCATCGTCATTATTGCTTCCATCCTCAGTTCCTGCCAGGGATTCTCAACCTCCAGCTCCACTTCGGGCTACTCTTACGACGTATGCAGACGTTCCGACTCGCCCGATCACACGTTAGCAAACTGGGAATCCTGTCCAGACTCCATCCCAAGCTCCTACTAGACTATCGATCAAAAGTAGGTATATTCGATGGTCGGCGCGCTTTTTGGATTAGATTTTCGTGCCTTTGGCACTGCAGGGGGGGTACCTATGGTGTGTTGAAGTAACGAGATCTACATTAGCGCGCAAGTGCGAAACTCATGATGGCGCTAATCTATGTGTACTTACTACTTATGTTTACAATTTGGTCAAAATTGAAAAATATATAGTCGTCTTATTACTGTTCCGCGCCATCTTTACTGAGCGAGCTCATTCAAAGCCGCTCTTCGTTTTCTTTTCTATGCAAACTTTTTGTTGAATTTGCTTTAGTTTTGACATTTATGTTGTATTCTTATGTTGGTAAAGTGTTTGTTAATATTGTGTGAATATTTAATTATGAACAGTGAAGCGAATTAACGATTTTTCGTGAAGTTATTAAGGTTCCCTATAGAGCGGCCAATTTTTTCATAGTGAAATATTTTTACGCACATATAAAATCATTTATAATTACGTTTATTTCATAGCTACTTATTTCATGATAGAAGGTCTTAGGTTAGAAATAAACTAAGACCAAATTATTTTTCTAAACCCGTTTTTCTATAGGGAAACCTTTACGCCCAAATCTTATTTCTGCACAGAGCCTTATAAATTTTTGTAGGCTACACAAGTAGGCTCTAGCGAAACTTATAAAGCTACTCACCAAATTACTATTTAAATTTATATTTTAATATATTATATTATGTATTAAGAATTAAAGATTTTATATTATTTATATTATTAGTGTTTAATTCAAGGACTCTGGGTTTCAGTTACTGGATATTAAACTGCTTTTGTGTTTTGCAAATACAGATTACATCTTGGATATTCTTTAGTTA